>JARHVA010001813.1:2500-297500 GCA_037957365.1 Torreya grandis | reverse complement strand
AGTCTTTTGCCATGTTTACTTGATAATAGGCATACTACTTTTAGTATTTGCTCACAGAATGCTGTCTAAACTGGTCTTCATGATGGCTCGATATTTACAACAATTTACCCAAATTATCCTATAGTCATCCATCAAGAAGAAAACTTGAACAAAGTCCTGAAGCTTTTTCTCCAAACCCATGGTCTTAAAATGATCACTGGTTCTTGTCCTCTTGCCATCAAATACCAAGTTATGTATTGATTAACCAATACTCTTCATCCTGTTGTTAAACATACTCCTGTGCAAGGCAAAAGTGTGGTGAGAAGAGTTACAAAAAATAGTTAGGTTATTCTTGCTGAATCAATTTCATGGTCAAACCTTAAGTTTCCCAGAAAGTGGATAGTTGATATAGACTTTGTCCAAAAACCCAAAAAATCCTTATCTTTTGCTACGTTATAAAAGACCTATCAGACAAATCTATCATTAGATTTGATTCTCAGAATGACTTGAAAGATCATATGTAAAGTATACAGTTAAACAATCCTTGCCCGTAATCAATCCTCACTATCTACATACTAAGAAAATCCATGATCCCCAAATAGATTCCTACTTCTGCATTGGTTGTCAAAAGATCATAAGTCATCCAAATCAATCTAGCATTCATATGGTTAAAAGAGACTTAGCCATCCAAGAACTATTTGAGAGAAATAAGAAATTGCTTGCTAAAGCCAAGAAAGTCAATATGGAAGGAACTTCTAAGGAAAAGAATAAAAAAGAAAGTGAAGAAGGTCATGTATGGAAGACTCCTTTAGGAGATGAATCTTACACAAAAAAAAGATTTCTAAAGTCTGTTGATTTCAATCAGTATTCACCTGATGGAAGATTTAGAGCACAAATGTATTATCTTAGATCATATAATAAAAGTCTTGACCAGTCCACTGAAGTCAAGCTAATGAACTGGAATAATCTTGCAACCAAATGCTTAAATAATAAAGTCTCAAATATCCAACAAAGTCTTGGTCAGGTTTCTAAAATGTTGAAAAGTATTGAGTTGTATAAAAAAGGAGAACTTGTTAGAGCAATCAATGTTCTGAATGATAACATCTCTACTCTGTCAGGATCTTTGCTCCACCACAATAAGAGCTCATATGATTACCTCTCGTATTAGCAACTAAACACGAAATTTAACCAGAAATATAAAGTAACTAGAAATATGAAACAACACAGGAATTGAGAGACAATACACAATTGTATTAATAATCACTCAGAAGAATATACAATAAAGAAGATGTCACTTCTTCTTCCACCCCAAAGGTTCGTCACTCCTCAAGATCTTCTTCCCTCTCTCTCTTGGTCACAACAATCAATTCCAATACAGAATTGATGTTCACCTCTCCAACCAGTCAGTAACACGCTGCTAGTTCACCAAGTACACATCTGTACTTCAAGTAGATCCCCTGCTCTCTACTGTTACCTGCAAATAACTAGATCATACTCACCATGTAGAAGTCTTTCTACACACCTGAAGAACCCTTGTCCTTGCCTCACCAAGTCCTTATGATTCTTCAACCAGTACCCCGGTGGATCCTCTCCAAGAACTTGCACACCTGCAACTCTCTCTGATCATACACTCTCAGTACCCCTATTTGGTAGCTAAGAAGAACTACTCTAGCTCTCTCCACAAGCCCAATGGCTTTCTAGCACACACTAACAATACAGCCCATGAGTCCATATATAGATCTCATGCTTACAATAATTAGACAACCTAATTACAATAATTAGACTCGCAACTCAAGACTAAGATTAGCCTTCAACATGCAAACTGACAGTCTAAAATTAGACTCTCCCGGATTCGTCATGCGAACTGCCTGTTCGCACACAGGCTGCCGACGTCGGCATTTCCATGACCGATGTCGGCCGACTGGTAACCGACGCCGGTTGCTTCCTCTTGCTATCTGACCGACGTCGGTTGATCAAACTGACGCCGTTTTTCCTGCAACTGTTCTGCAACTCCCCGCATCTCTAGATCCTCCTTAACTTCTCCTGTTTGCATCCTGGTGAAGCTTTTAGCTCCACAACCTAACATACTCAACATAGTCAATTTGTTAAGAAAATAGATAGTCGGTCTAATAACATTAGACTACAAAAATAGTCTACAGAAACAAAGATAGAGAATTTAATAGCTAAAAAAAATTGTCAGCCAGAACCAAGATCAACTTCATTCTAGTATGGTTTCTCTTGAATCAAAACAAGAAGAAGCATACCAAGAAATTAAGCAGCTATCCTTAGTATTTGATAGTATAACTAGAGAAACAGTTAATGCCAATCTATCTGCTATTCCTAAAATCTTAAATTTTGTAAAAGATAAAGGCCAACCTTCTAGGCCACAGTCAGAAGTACTTGTTCTTAAAGACACTGATTATAATTAGAATATTCATTCCCAGTAAAATGTAGTAAACTTACAAAGAAAATCATTTGCAAAGTCTAAATCAAAGAGCCTACTTGATACAGAGAAATTTATTGATAAGATTTTCCAAGTAGGTATGGCCAAGATAGAGGCTGTAGAAAAAGAAAGTTATTTTGAAACTAGAGAATCTCTTAGGCCTCCATTAGACTCTTAGATAATAACTTTAAATCTTCAACCTTTCTTCTAGAAGTTCAATTGTGAACCACCAAAAAAAAGGAAGGAAATGATTCATGCTATGCTAGCTTGGGCCAGTGTTCAAATTTATGGTCTTAAGAAAGATCCCTTCAGTGTCAACCAACAAATTGTAAATGGATTTATAAGAAACATTAAGGAATGGTGGGATGCTAGTGGTCAATAATTTCATGATAGTATTTACGCTCATCTTGAGCTAATCTCTGCACTTTGCAATGCTTTGCTCTCAAAATTTATAGGAATAATTGGTAATGAAAAGGAAGAAAATAAAGCTAAGTTTCTTAAAGCTCAGCTATGTGATATGACTAGACTTGATGAATATATGTGTTACATAGAAAATATGTTTTATAATTCTAGAGAAATCTTTAACCCTGCTTATAAGATTAGACATATAGAGTCATTTTCAGAGTATTTTACTACCAAGTACAAAGCTACAATGGGTGATAGTCTTCCAACGATGTCCTTTGGAAGAATAAATCAGAACATCAAGGCAATTAATTGTAATGTCCCCAAATTTCTGTTAAAATGGTTTAATTAATTTAAGTTGTCCAAAAATTAAGATTTCTTCAAAAGGATAACTTTAATTAATTAATTTAATTATTATGGAAATAAATAAAATAACATATTAAATAAAGTTGACTTCTTCTAGAAGTTTCCTGGGAGCCTTTAAAATAAGTTGAGGGCAAAGCATTTGGAATATCTTTTGTTGCTAAAAATATTCTGAGTATTGTGAAGCTTGAATCTGTGATTCAGCTAAAATCTCTGAGGATGCAAACCTTCAGCAGATTGGAGAAGAGTTGGACGAAAACCCAACGCTTTTTAGGGGTGGACTCGTGACGAAATTCAGATTGTGCTTATTGATCAGATTTGGGGCTTCAGAGGTCATTCATTGGGTATAGCAGGTGTTCAGCATATGCAGAGGTTTCCAAGTATTTATTCATTATATTTGATTTAAGATATATATATATTTATATCTTCAGATCAGCTGCTATACGAAATCTACACAGATCAGTACCAGGCTGTACCAACAGATTCAAAAAAGTGAAGAAGGGCACAATTCACAGTTGCAGGTTGTAGAGTATTACAGTGACTGACATCGGCAGGTAGACCGACATCGACTGATCAGTGACTGACATCGGTAGGTAGACAGTCACAGGTAGGCAGAGATCAGACACACGCAACCGATGATGACAGTGTATCGATTGACGTCGGTAGAATCACCGACGTCGGTGACTGTGTTTTTGACACAGCATCCAAATTTGCGCATACTTCCAAGTTCTTGGTTATTTGGGTTCATTATACTTTCTATAGTATTGCTGTGTACTGTAATTTTTTATTATTCACTGTTGAAGCAAATCTGGGCAATATATTTTTGTATCAGCATACTCTAAATGCAAACAATCAGATTTATATATTTGTCTTGTAAGAACCAATATATTTTGTGTCTCCAAATTTAGTTTGGGATCTTTCAGTGGTATCAGAGCCATGCATCTTGCCAGCCTGTAGGGGTAAATATATTTTATTTATATGCATCTGGGAGAATTGGATAAAACCCATAGATACTTTACACGTAGTAGAGCTCAGTACGAGTGAGAGTTGGGTTTAGGACATGAACCTATCATGGTCGAAGAACAAGGGAATGCCCGTAGAAATCAGGATGAGGTAGAAAGAGAGATGATGAGGACCCTCATCACTACTCAGCCCAAGATTGTTCAGGCTTTAGACCGATTACAGGATACCATGGATCGTTTAGAGGTGGATAGACACAGAGGTAGGAGGAATAGATCAGTTTCAGTGACAGGTAGTCACCATACCCATCAGTCCAGTCAGCATAGTCACCATTCCTATTCTTCAGTGGGGAGCTCCCGTCATTCCTCTAGGCAAAATCATCATCATACACCTATTCCAAATAGACCATTATTGCCTCAATTTGTACTGCATGAACAAACAGCACAGGTGGAGCCACTAGAGATTGGATTCCAGGAGTCCATTTTGGCAGCCACTGTAGAGTGGAGAGCTTTACCCCCAGAGGTTAGGGAGGTTTTTCCTTTTCCCTAGTATTATGCGCAGTGTAGAGACACATCCAGATTCAAGGGAGATCGTGGTAATAGACCACCACATCAACAGCATAATCATGACCTCAATAGAGCTACGGGGAATATTACATTGGCTCCATATAATGGCTCTAGAGACACTAGTGCAAGAGCTTGGGTCCACAAACTGGACATATATCTTTCTTTGAGACCCATGCCTGAGCGTGAGGCCATTCAGTTTGCGGTGTTGCATTTAGAGGGGATTGCATATGATTGGTGGCACCATGGATTGGTCACTCAGGATCACGCCTTAGTTCACTCCTATGCTGAGTTCACTGAGCGACTCATTGCATGGTTTGACCGTAAGGATACAGAACTTTACTACAGGGAGTTGGCTCATCTTAGACAGAGTGGTCACACAGAAGCTTATATTAATGAGTTTCAGCATATTGCGATTATGGTACTTGATATGCCTCAGAGACGGAGTGTGATGTTATTTATTGAGGGATTACAGGATAGACTTAAGGGACTGGTACGTGCTTTCCAACCAGCCACTCTTAAGGATGCCATTAATGTGACATTGAGACTGGATACTGTTCCCACTTCTTATCAGGGTGATAAGAAAATAGCCACAAACTCTTGGCCTATACAAAAGGCCAATGCACCACAAAATAAAGAAGGGTCATCCTCTATAAATCCTTGGATGAATCAGGAGACTAGGAATGACTTGAGGAGGAAAAAGTTATGTTTTTCCTGCAAAGATCCATGGGAACCAGGACACCGTTGCATGGGTAAAGGAAAGGTTCATTTGATTGAGGTAACTTCTGAGTGTGGAGATGAGGAGGTTCTTGATACTGACATTGAGGATAATATTGAGCAGGTTCAAACACAGTTGGAGTTAGACACCCCGGAGCCTTTGGCGTCAGCCAAAGCAATTATGGCTACCCTCTCCAGTTATCCTAACTTTCATGCCTTTCGGTTGAAAGGTACACTTAAGGGTAAGTGGGTCATGAGCTTGGTAGATACAGGTGATACACATAACTTCATTGACCAGAAGTTAGTGGGAAGACATGGATTACAGTATGGGAAGTTTGGTGGTTTTGGAGTAAAAGTGGCAGATGGTGCAGTTTTGGGTTGTACCAAATAGATTCCACAGCTTATTATTTAGATGGGGGATTACACTCTGACCGATGATTTTTATGTGTTTCCTTTAGAGGATTATGATGTGGTCTTGGGCATGCAGTGGTTACAGGGTATTGGGCGTTACATTATTGATCACCACCGTATGCAGTTAGAATTCCTTTTTGGGGGAAAGAAGATTATCTTGAGGGTAGCACAAGATGGAGGACCTATGGAGGGGTCATCTCGCAAGATGGAGTCTCATTTTATGGGTGATGAGGTAAATGATTCTATTTGTTGCATTACATTTTCACCCCCAATTATGAGTCATCATTCTTATGGGGATTTGGAGAGCATGGTAATCAGAGTAGCGCAACGGTCTTTTGCGAAGACTAAGGTATGTGATGGTGAATTTGCTAATTACATGTTGAGAATTATCACACTACTCTCTAGGAGAAATAAGGAGAATTTATTCATAGATATTTTGCAGCATGGTGTTTATAATAAAAGAGTTTGCAAATTTTTGAGAATAATATGGAATCTTGGAAGTTGGTGTTGGGTATCAGGAGCGAATTGCTTGAGGACAAGCAATCTCCAGGAAGGGAGGACTGTAATGTCCCCAATTTTTTGTTAAAATGGTTTAATTAATTTAAGTTGTCCAAAAATTAAGATTTCTTCAAAAGGATAACTTTAATTAATTAAATTATTATGGAAATAAATAAAATAACATATTAAATAAAGTTGACTTCTTCTAGAAGTTTCCTGGGAGCCTTTAAAATAAGTTGAGGGCAAAGCATTTGGAATATCTTTTGTTGCTAAAAATATTCTGAGTATTGTGAAGCTTGAATCTGTGATTCAGCTAAAATCTCTGAGGACGCAAACCTTCAGCAGATTGGAGAAGAGTTGGATGAAAACCCAGTGCTTTTCAGGGGTGGATTTGTGATGAAATTCAGATTGTGCTTATTTATCAGATCTGGGACTTCAGAGGTCATTCATTGGGTATAGCAGGTGTTCAGCATATGCAGAGGTTTCTAGGTATTTATTCATTATATTTGATTTAAGATTTATATATATTTATATCTTCAGATCAGATTCTGTACGAAATCTGCACATATCGATACCAGGCTGTACCAACAGATTCAAAAAAGTGAAGAAGGGCACAGTTCACAGTTACAGGCCGCAGAGTATTACAGTGACTGACATCGGTAGGTAGATCGACATCAGCCGATCAGTGACCGACATCGGCAGGCAGACAGTCACAGGCAGGCAGAGATCAGACACAGGCAACCGATGACGGCAATGTATCAATCGATGTCGACAGAATCACTGACGTCGACGACTGTGTTTTTGACACAGCGTCCAGATCTATGCATACTTCCAGGTTCTTGGTTATTTGGGCTTCATTATACTTTCTATAGTATTGCTGTGTACTATAATTTTTTATTATTCACTGTTGAAGCAAATCTGGGCAATATATTTTTGTATCAGCATACTCTAAATGCAAACAATCATATTTATATCTTTGTCTTGTAAGAACCAATATATTTTGTGTCTCCAAATTTAGTTTGGGATCTTTCATTAATAGAGAAATTGTGTGTAGAAAGAAAGGCCCAAAAGGAAACTGTGAAGTTTCATAAACAAATAGGTGCAAAGTTTTGCAATTCTCTAGATGATAATTTTGGTTGTATTGATGTTCATAAATACAAACAATATAAGAGGAAGAAGAAGAAATCTCATTTCTATAAATGTTCTCTTGAAAAATAATTCAATTATAAACCTTGGAAGTCTAGATATAAGTTCAGAAAAAAGAAGTTTGGACCAAGAAGGATATTTAGGAAAAAAAAACATGGTTATCAGAAAAAACCTGTTAAGTGTTTCATTTGCCAAGGAGATCACTATGCTAATAAATGTCTCAATAAGAAAAAAGAGTCTAAAAAGATTAATTTTTTAAATAACTATGGTATTGATGAAGATGGATATGTGCTATTATCAGAAGAAGATAAGATCCAATTTGAATCAAATATTTTATGGGAAGTATCTGAAAATGATGAAAATCAGATAAATATGAATTTAGTATAATCTAAAATAGAAAGTGAATCATCTGATTATGATTTTAAAATAGGATTTCAAATTCATATGATTTCTAACCTTTTTTCAGATACCTTAAGTCTATCCCAATAGATATCTTTTATAAAAGAAAGGTATGACAAAACTTCTACCTACATGATTTTTAAAAGAATGTTTTTGCAACACTAAATTATTGCTACTGAGAAAAAATATTCTCTTCACCTATCCCAACAACAATGACAAAAAGATATTTTATCAAAAGAATTTTAGTCTAAGCATCAAAAAACATCTTAGGTTGAAGTTGCTTATCAACCTAACACTTATGACAGAGCTACCTGGCGAATGAAGTGTATCTCTCTACTTCAACTCTTTCTTGCCAAAGCCCAAAATGAATTGTAAGATCTCTTGAAGGAAGAAGCTCTTGCTGATGAACAAGAATATCTCTTTTAAGAAGAGCTCCTACAAGTTTTGAATGAGATCGAATCTCATTTTCAAGAGGAGGATACCTCTCAGAATAATTTAAATATTCATCAAATATTAGTATACAACATTAATAATCTAGTCTGTGAAATTCAAATTAAATGGGATAGTTTTAAACCATATAGTCTGGATGTCTTGCTTGATATTGGTGCTGAAATTTCACTTGCTAGATATCACTCAATTCCTGCTGATATGTGGAAGGTTGATTTTTATCGGTTAACCTTCAATATAAAGACAGTGGTTTCAAAATTATTAGTTGTTATATCTATTGGACTTAGTGATGTTATTTACCATTTCAAGGTAGTCCAACATGAAATGCCAATGTATGACATGACGATTAGATCATATAATTTGGCAACCTTCTATCCTATTACAATTCAGCCATATGAGATAATTTTTGCACAAAAATATTCTTTGTCTAATAAATCTAGATATGAGTGTAAAATTCCATTGAAAGGAAAGCCAAAGAAACCAGTGGATACCAAATGAATCTAGTACAAGGCAAATCTTTATCATGCTAGTATTGATCCTATAATTGAAAAGCTTAAAAGGGATTGTTGTTCTGAAAATCTTTTAGCATTTAGAAATAGAAAACTGCATGAATGTAGGATTGAATTAAAAATGATAAAAGACAAAAATGGTAAATAAATAGAACCTAAGTTTAAGGTGCATCACTCAGGAATGTCTCCTTCACTTAGGGAAGAATGTTTCTAAGAAATAAAATAGCTGAACGAACATGGTCTGATAAGGGATTCTAATAGCCCTTGGGCATGTGAAGCTTTCTACATAAATAAAAGGTTAGAGCAAGTCAGGGGTAAGAAAATATTGGTTATAAATTATGTTCCTCTCAATAAATATGTTTTGCCTATGTAGCATCCTATTCCTTCAAAGGATGAAATCCTGCAAAGAATAAGTGGAAGCAAAGTGTATAGTAAATTTGATTTGAAGTCAAGATTCTGGCAAATATAAGTGATAGAATAAGACAGGTATAAAATTGCATTCATTACTCCTTTTAGCCAATATGAATGGAATGTCCTACCTTTTGGTCTAAAAATCACTCCTAGTATATTCCAAGAAATGATGAATAATTTTTTTTAGCCTACTATAATTTTATCATTGTCTACATAGATGATATATTAATCTTTTCAAGATCTTCCAAAGAGCATCTTAATCATGTTGAGTAATTTTATCAAACTATGTATGACAATGGTTTGGTTCTATCAAAAAAAAAATGTCAATCTTTAAGGATGAAATTGAATTTCTAGGGGTAACCATCAAATCAGGAGAAGTTGTAGTTCAAGAACATGTTTTGAAAATTATAAAGAATTTTCCTGATAAATTAAAAGATAAAAAATTACTGTAGAGATTTCTTTGTTGTGTCAACTATGTAGTTGGATACTATTATAATATTGCTCAAGATAGAATTCTTCTAAATAAAATATTATCAAAGAATCCTCTGGGATGGTCTGATGAGATGACTAGAGCTGTTCAAAGAATAAAATAGAATTGTTAGAATATACCACCTTTAGTTCTACCTGGTAATGGTTTAAAGATCATTGAGATAGATAACTTAGATTTATATTAGGGTGTTATTATTAAAGAAATATTATCAAATGGTTCATAAAAGCCTTACATATTTGATTTTGGAAATTTTAAACAAGCTCAAAAAAACTATCATTCTACTCATAAAGAAAAATTTGCTGTTATTAAAGCTATTCAAGCTTTCATGTTTTTTGTTAGATCAGGGAAATTTCTTGTCAGATCTGATTTAAATAACTTTATTGAGTATTTGACATTCTGCTGATAATCTAAATAAAGGATCTATGAGTAGGTTAACTAGGTGGGCAACTTTTCTATCAGATTTTGATTTCTCAGTCAAACATATTTTAGGGAAAAAGAATTGTCTTGCAGATTTCATATCCAGAGAGTTCAATTTAGGAAATTTAGAAAAATTGGTTATGGCAGTAACAGTTATAGAAGTGTGGGAATAATTTCACTTGCATATATGGATATCTACTCCATCTGTTGCAAATCAATTGACACATGATATGAATGCTTTCATTAGAAGATCTTATGAAGTCTCTGTTGAACTAAGCAACACTCATTTGGCATGGACTACACAGTTTCAGGATCATGATGGTAAAAAATAGTGTTCTACTATAATGTTATACCATGAGGCCAATAATCTAAAAATTACTGAAATAAATAATCCTTTCAAAAATCTCATTTGCAGGCATCGTTTTGAATTTTTTATTTAATGGTTTACTTTTTGGCCTAGTTTTAATCTTATTATTGAGAATTTTTGGGCATCAACTAAAATTCTAGATTATTTATTTGAATTTTTGGATCATATAATGCCTATGAAAGCTTCTGATGATCCTGCTATTTGTATTCCTCCTAAATAAATAAGGAATATATTCATTGCATTGAGGATACCTTTCAAGGTCAAATTTGAATTATTCTTTGTTTAGAATTTTTAGGCTAATTTGCATGCTGGCCTAGCTCCTACTCAACTGTTAGATACACTTTGAAAATAGTTTATAATCAATCATCAGGTTGTTTTCCCTCCTACACCTAATAGTGGAATGTTAAGGATTCTTTTAGCACTATACAAGGACCACACTGATTTTGATTATGATGATGACAACCACTATTATCCCCAAGGAGATTATGAGTTCAATGATGATGATGATTGATGACTAGTTACGGGGTCTATCTGTAGTCATGAATGTGGGCACGTTAACCCTCCTTTAGGTCTAGTGTACCTCACCACTTACAAACCATGGTATACTATCGGCCATGTCAGTAGATTCCTTTTCATCTTTTCTTGTTAGGTGATGCATAGTGGGCCCATAACCCACTTTCTTTTGGCATCTTTCCTGGTGTTCATCGATCTGGCATCTTTATGTCAATCGTCGATCTTCTCATTTCATCTTATAAATATAAGGAGATCTTCGTGTTACAATCATCGAATGCCTAAAGTTGAGTCTAGAGTCTTTAAGAATTATGTTCTAGTGAGTCAAGATTAAGCGTATGCTCTTCGCTTGCCCTTCTGTGGGAACCTATGAATCAAATTTTTTTCCTATGTCTATTATTAATTTAGTTTGAAAATTTTTATAGTAATTTTGTGGTAATACAATAATACAACGATCCTGCTCTTGAATGGTATCAGAGCCATTAGCTGAGTATCATGTATGTAATGTCAAGTGTCATGTTTAAATCATATCATGCTCCATATTTCTCCTGTAATATTTGCTTAATATATCAATAAAATCATACTTTCATCTCTTGTTATCTATATCTATCCTATTGTTATTTTGGTTTTTTGTCTTCATACCCTCTTTAGATAATAGGGAAGGAAATGATCCTATAAAGTCATGAGGAAGTCATGTTGTGGATCTGTATAGTACCGACAATACAAAGATTATGAATGCAACTAATCAGATAACTACAGATACTACATGTATATCTGATGTTTGTACTCTTTCCAATATATCTTCTATATCTTTTTTTTCTACAAATGAAGCAACTATAGATTTTGATGAAGAAAATCCTAGCCCAGAATGGAAACTCCCAACTCTTAAGCCTACAGATGTTTACAATAAGCTTTTTCCTTTTCATCTTATTGCTAAAATATCTATAAAAGTTTCTTAGAATGTCATCTAGGTTAAACAAAATGATAATTATAAGTATCATCTATAAATCATTGATGATAAAACTATTCACCAATTAAAGTCCTAGTCTAAGTTTTTACATATAGGTGTTGTTTCTATAGGTGTTTTCCCTCTATTCAGATGAGATTTGAATGTTAGTATTTTGGCATATTTACTTGATAATAGGCATACTACTTTTAGTGCTTGCTTACAGAATGTTGTCCAAACCGGTCTTCATGATGGCCCGATATTTACAATAGTTGTATCAAAAAGGAGAACTTGCTAGAGCAATCAATGTTCTAAATGATAATGTCTCTACTCAACACAGTCAACTTGTTTAGAAAATAGATAGTGAGTCTAACAACATTAGACTACAACAACAATCTGTAGAAATAAAGATAAAAAATTTAATAGCTAAAGAAAAAATTGTCAGTCAGAACCAAGATCAACTTCATTCTAGTATGGTTTCTCTTGAAACAAAACAAGAAGCATACCAAGAAATTAAGCAGCTATCCTCAACATCCGATAGCATAAATAGAGAAATAGTTAATCAAAGTACTAGTCTATGTACTATTCCTAAAATCTTAAATTTTGTAAAAGATAAAGGCCAACCTTCTAGGCCACAGTCAGAAGTACTTGTTCTTGAAGACATTGATTATAGTCAGAATATTCATTCCTGGTAAAATGTAGTAAAATTATAAAGAGAATCATTTGCAAATTTCAAATCAAAGAGTCTGCTTGATACAGAGAAATCTATTGATAAGATTTTCCAAGTAGGTATGGCCAAGATAGAGGCTGTAGAAAAAGAAAGTTATTTTGAAACTAGAGAATCTTCTAGGCCTCCATTAAACTCTCAGATAAGAGCTTTAAATCTTCAACCTTTCTTCTGGAAGTTCAATTGTGAACCATCAGAAAAAAGGAAGGAAATGATTCATGCTATGCTAGCTTGGGCTAGTGTTCAGATTTATGGTCTTAAGAAAGATCCCTTCAGTGCCAGCCAACAAATTGCAAATGGATTTATAGGAAATATTAAGGAATGGTGGGATGCTAGTGGTCAACAATTTCATGATAGTATTTACGCTCATCCTGAGCTCGTTTCTGCACTTTGCAATGCTTTACTCTCAAAATTTGTAGGAATAATTGATAATGAAAAGGAAGAAAATAAAGCTAAGTTTCTTTAAGCTCAACTATGTGATATGACTAGACTTGATGAATATATGTGTTACATGGAAAATCTGTTATATAATTTTGGGAAAATCTTTAATCCTGCTTATAAGATTAGATATATAGAGTCATTTATAGAGTATTTTGCTACCAAGTACAAAGCTACAATGGGTGATAGTCTTCCAACAATTTCCTTTGGAATAATAAATTAGAACATCAAGGCAGTTAATGAGAAATTATGTGCAAAAAGAAAGGCCCAAAAGGAAACTATGAAGTTTCATAAACAGATAGGTGCAAAGTTCTGCAATTCTCTAGATGATAATTTTGATTGTATTGATGTCCATAAATACAAATAGTATAAGAGGAAGAAGAAGAAATCTCATTCCTGTAAATGTTCTCTTGAAAAAGAATTTACTTATAAACCTTGGAAGTCCATATATAAGTTTAGAAAAAAGAAGTTTGGACCAAGAAGGATATTTAGGAAAAATAAACATGGTTATCAGAAAAATCCTATTAAGTGTTTTATTTTCCAAGGAGATCACTATGCTAATAAATGTCCCAATAGGAAGATGGAGTCTAAAAAGATTAATTTTTTGAATAGCTATGGTATTGATGAAGATGAATATGTATTATTATCATAAGAAGATTAGATCCAATATGAATCATATATTTTAGAGGAAGTATCTGATAATGATGAAAATCAAATAAATATGAATCTAGAAAAATCTGAAATAGAAAGTGAATCATTTGATTATGATTCTGAAATAGAATTTTAGATTCATATGATTTTTGGCCCTTTTTTAGATACCTTAAGTCTATCTCAACATATATATTTTCTAAAAGAAATGTATGACAAAACTCCTACCTACATGATTTCTGAAAGAATGTTTTTGCAAAAGCAAATTATTGCTGCTGAGAAAAAATATTCTCTTCACCTAGCCCCACAACAATGACAAAACGATATTTTATCAAAATAATTTCAGTCTAAGCATCAAAAGACATCTCAGGTTGAAGTTTTTTATCAACCTGACACTTATGGCAGAGCTACCTAGCGAATGAAGCATATCTCTCTGCTTCAACTCTTTCTTGTCAAAGCCCAAAATGAATTGCAAGATCTCTTGAAGGAAGAAGCTCTTGCTGATGAACAAGAACATCTCTTTGAAGAAGAGCTCCTACAAGTTTCTAATGAGATAGAATCTCATTTTCAAGAGGGAGATACCTCTCAAAATAATTCAAATATTCATCAAATATCAGTATACAGTACTAATAATCTAGTCTATAAAATGTAGATTAAATGGAATGGCTTTAAACCATATAGTTTGGATGTCTTACTTGATACTAGTGCTGCTATTTCACTTGCTAGATATCACTCAATTCCTACTGATATGTGAAAGGCTGATTTCTATCGGTTAACCTTCAATACAAAAATAGTGGTTTCAGAATTGTCTATTGTTATAACTATTGTGTTTAGTGATGTTATTTATCATTTCAAGGTAGTCCAGCATGAAATACCAATGTATGACATGATGATTGGATCAGATAATTTAGCAACCTTGTATCTTATTATAATTCAACCACATGAGATAATTCTTGCACAAAAATATTCCTTGTACAAGAAATCTAGATATGAGTTTAGAATTCCATTGAAAGGAAAGCCAAAGAAACTAGTGGATACCAGATGAATCTAGTAGAAGGTAAATCTTTGTCATGCTAGTATTGATCATATAATTGAAAAGATTAAAAAGGATTTTTTTCTAAAAATCTGTTGGCATTTAGAAATAAAAAACTGCATGAATGTAGGATTGAATTGAAAATGATAAAAGACAAAGACGGTAAAGAAATAGAACCTAAGTTTAAGGTGCATCACTCATAAATGTCTCTTTCACTTAGGGAAGAATGTTTCCAAGAAATAAAACAACTGAAAGAATAGGGTCTGATAAAGGATTCTAATAGCTCTTAGGCATGTGAAACTTTCTACATAAATAAAAGGTCAGAGCAAGTCAGGTGTAAAAAAATATTGGTTATAAATTATGTCTCTCAATAAATATGTTTTACCTATGTAGCATCCTATTCCTTCAAAGGATGGAATCCTGCAAAGAATAATTAGAAGCAAAATGTATAGTAAATTTGATTTGAAGTCAAGATTATGGCAAATACAAGTGACAGAACAAGACAGGTATAAAACTACATTCATTACTCCTTTTGACCAATATGAATGGAATGTCCTACCTTTTGATCTAAAAATCGCTCCTAGTATATTCTAAGAAATGATGAATTAAATTTTCTTAGCCTACTCTAAATTTATCATTGTCTACATAGATGATATATTAATCTTTTCAAGATCTCCCAAAGCATCTTAATCATCTTGAACAATTTTATCAAATTGTGTATGACAATGGTTTGGTTCTATCCGAGAAGAAAATGTCAGTATTTAAAGATGAAATTGAATTTCTAGGGGTAACCATCAAATTAAGAGAAGTTGTAGTTCAAGAACATGTTTTGAAAAATATATAAAAAATTCCTGATGAATTAAAGGATAAAAAATTGTTGCAGAGATTTCTTGGTTGTGTCAACTATATAGTTGGATACTATTATAATATTGCTCAAGATAGAATTATTCTGAATAAAATATTGTTAAAGAATCCTTCGACATGGTCTGTTGAGATGACTAAAGCTGGTCAAAGGATAAAGTAAAATTGTCAGTATCTACCATCTTTAGTTCTACTTGGTAATGGTTTAAAGATCATTGAGACATATGCCTCAGATTTATATTGGGGTGCTATCCTTAAATAAATATTATCTGATGGTTGAAAAAATCCCTACAAATTTGCTTCTATAAATTTTAAACAAGCTCATAAAAACTATCATTCTACTCATAAAGAAATTCTTGCTGTTATTAAAGCTATTCAAGTTTTCATGTTTTTTGTTAGATCATAAAAATTCTTGTCAGATCTGATTTAAATAACTTTATGAGTATTCTACATTCTATTGATAATCTAAAAAAAGAATCTATGAGCAGGTTAACCAGGTGGGTAACTTTTCTATGAGATTTTGATTTCTCAATCGAACATATTCCAGGGAAAAAGAATTATCTTGCAGATTTCATATCTAGAGAGTTCAATTCAAGAAATTCAAAAAAATCAGTTATGCTAGTAACAAGTACAGAAGTGCAAGAATAATTTCACCTATATATATGGATATCTACTCCATCTATTGTATTTTAATTGACACATGAGATGAATGCTCTCATTAGAAGATCTCATGAAGTCTCTGTTGAACTAAACAACACTCATTTGGCATGGACTACGCAGTTTTAGGATCTTAATGGTAAAAAATGGTGTTCTACTATAATGTTATACCATGAGGCCAATAATCAAAGGATTAATGGAATAAATAATCCTTTCAAAAATCTCATTTGCAGGCATGGTTTTGAATTTCTTATTCAATGGTCTACTTTTTGGCCTAGTTTTAATCCTGATGTTAAGAATTTTTGGGCATCAACTAAAATTCTAGGTTATTTATTTGAATTTTTGGATCATATAATGCCTATGAAAACTTCTATTGATTTTATTGTTCATATTCCTCCTGACCAAGTAAAGAATATATTCATTGCATTAAGGATACCTTTCAGGGTCAAATTTGAATTATTCTCTGTTTAAAATTTTTAGGCTAATTTGCATGCTAGCCTAGCTCCTGCTGAACCGTTACCTACACTTTAGAAATGGTTTACAATCAGTCATTAGGCTACTTTCCCTCCTACACTTGGCAGTCAAATGTTAAGGATTCCTTCAACACTATACATGGACCACACTGATTTTGATTTCGATGATGACAACCACTATTCTCCCCAAGGAGAATATGAGTTTAATGATGATGATTGATGACTAGTTATGGGGTCTATCTTAGCCATGAATGTGGGCATGTTAACCCTCATTTAGGTCTAGTGGACCTCACCACTTACTAAAGGTGGTATACTGTCGACCATGTCGATAGATTCATTTTCATCTTTTCTTGTTAGGCGATGCGTAGTGGGCCCATAACCCACTTTCTTTTGGCATCTTGCCTAGTGTCTATCAATCTGTCATCTTTGTGTCAACCGTTGATCTTCCCATTTCATCTTATAAATATGGGGAGTTCTTCATGTTATAATCATTAAATGCCTAGAGTTGAGTCAAGAGTCTTTATTCTAGAATTGTGTTCTAGCGAGTCAGGAATAAGTGTATGCTCTTCTCTTGCCCTTTTGTGGGAACCTGTGAATCAGAAATGTTTCCTAAGTCTTTTATTAGTTTAGTTTGAAAAATCTTATACTAATTATGTGGCAATACAATAATACAATGACCCTACTCTTAAATGGTATCACATTCAAGAGCAGGATCGTTGATCACTATATAAAGCAAAAAACATTATAGGGTCACACCTGGATACCCACAGTTATACACACACACACACACACACACACACACACACACACACACACACACACACACACACACACACACACACACACACACACACACACACACACACATGTATGTATGTATGTATTATATATAGAATTGAATTAAATTTAACTCTTATTGGGCTTAATGAAATCCATTCAAATAAGCAATATGAAATAATATTTTAACTTTATTTCTGATAAATTTTGAAAAATAAATAATGACATCTTCATACCAATTTCACAATTTTATTCAAAGCATAAAAATATCATTTCATTGTATTTAGCCTTTCTTCTTTCAATTGACTCTTTAATGAAACATTGATGCGTGACAACTCATAATAATTACATTAAAAAAATCCTTCTATTTCACATTTATTACAATTGAATATTACATATAAATTACTTAAAATCGATCAATAATCATTTGCATTACATTTATATTTTTAAAACCATGAAATAAAAATAGTCTCTGAGTAAGCTCCCAATTGTACCCACAAGGCCAAACTAAGGAAGGGCTCAATTCCCATCCTTCTGCAATCATCAGGAAACTGCCTTGGACACCCCTAAACCTAGGACTCCCATATTTAAACATGAATGACACTAATGGTTCAGAGTAGGGATATATAAATAAGGAATAAGAGGTGGTTAATGGCAATATAACAAACTTAATTAAAATGTACAACTAGGAGTATCAACTAACCACTTCCTCATGACAAGAGGATTTCACATAACATAATACAAAAACACTCAAATGAATATGTATAATACCCACATGGCAGCCACAAAGAGTTTCAAAACTTATCAACACTCCAAACTAGCATATTGTGGATGAGAAATTCCACTCTCCACACTATGGGGTGGGAAAAATAGGACTTTGGAGTGTCTTCCTCACCTAAACCCTTCTATCTTGCCATGGGAGGACCTTAAAAACATGAGGGTCTTCCTTTACCCAAACCTTGTGCATTGGAGCTTCGTAGGAGGACTTGGAATTTAGTTATTTTGCCCAAATCCTACTCATGAAGGCACATATTATGTAGATAATTGAAGCCCATTTGGGCAACATAATGGTAAAATTTTAAATCAAACAATGCATTATAGAAAAAATCAACAAAAATGAAGGGATTTTTCATATCCAATCCAGAAGAGGCAACAAAAACACACATGGTGAGCATAGGCACAACCATGGAAAACAAGAAGAATAAAGGGTAAACCAATTGGCCTTACATCATCTTGAAAACACAAGGAAAGAAAGGAAGAGATAATTCTCTTTAAAATAATGAAATGAAAAATGTATGGGAGACATGAACATTTATCTTTTTCTCCACCACTTGAATCTACACAATGGGGATCATATACAAGTGTTTATAACAAGATAACTCCTTCCAAAACCAAGCACTCCTCCTTTTTTAAGTTGTTTCTTTCCTCCCTCAATTTATCATCAACTCTATATTTATAAAATGATATAAAAAGTCTTTCCAATGAAGGCTTTCCTTGTTATTGCAAACAAAACACTCTAACCTAGTGACCAATGGTAAGGTGACACTTGTCGATTCTCATTCCTTGGCTCTCCTCCAAAAAGTCTTTTCTAGCTTGAACCCACCTTACACACCCATGTGGGTAAGCAAGACTTTCCTATACCCATTAATGTTCTCCCTTCCTTGTGCCATAAATGCATATATGGGTTGTCTTATAAATTTTGCAATGGTCTAAAAAAAGTCTTATCCCATATCTTGGTCAAAATGGGTCTTAAATGCACTTACAATCACCTCTAAAACATTTTATATCAACCTGTAAACATGGGTCGAAAACCCCATTTAAAATTGGTTAAGAAATCACTTAAGTGATTTAAAAATTCACCTTTATGATTTGATTTAATGTCAAGGTGACTTCTAAGGTCTTATATAAAAGTAATGAATAGTGGCAAGGGGGTGTGAATAGTGTTAGGAGGGTCAAAAATCAATACTAGATTAAATGATAACACTGAGATTGGATTTTAATATAAGTTAGTCATGAAGCCACTACACAAGTAATACTAGTGGTGCACTTATTCTTGGCATAGTCCAAGTTCCCTTGGCCTCTCATATCACCTACACATCATTTCACACATAAAATAACACTAGCCTAGGAAAATGAAGCTACTAAATGTAAGCATCTCTAGTAATATGTATTAATATAAAATGTATACGTAAAACATCAAAGACATAAAATCTTCATGATCATCATGTGGTAATATATATGTTTCAATCATCCAAACATCTATATAATCAATCACATGTTAAAGATGCACTAGCTCTAGTAGTATGGCAATATAATGTGCATCTTAAAGATCATCTAAAATCATTAATCACTACCATCTAAATCATAATCATGTAATCAAAAGTAACAATATTGAGTATATAATCCATTGTCTTAGTAGTAAAGTAATAATCATATAACAACATAACATCAAGTGTCTCATGTCTCAAATAATATCAAGGAGCAAGTCATAATAGGACATGAGTACAATAACAAAAAAACCAATAAAACTAACACTCCAATAAATGAGGCCTCACATCCCCTTCCCCTTATGTAGACTTCCTCCTGAAAGTCATTGGAAGTATAAAGTCTAGTTTTAAGGATGTTATAACAACATTGAGGATTCTTGCTAACTCAACTTAGCAACCACTCTAATTCAATGATCTTGAATCTCTATTAACATAACATAATGTGCAATGCAATACACTAAATTATCCATGGCCAAAGATAGGTTAACTCTACCATAGGGTGAGTCAAGTTTCAAGGCGTAATTTGAAGTCTTACATATTAATATTTACTTTCCAAGTTATGAGAACACATAATTAAAGATGATTTAGTTCCAATCAATTGTTAGTTAATATATAGAGTATGTATTACAATGTGTCAAGTGTGATGTTCAAGTATAAGGTAAGGATTTATTTTATCTCAAGGGACCAAGAGTATTTTGAGTTCTTTTTTGTCTCATTTATATTACACCAAATATGCAGAGCAAATGCTTCAAGCACATGGAACACACAGGTTTAGCCGCAATAGATCATTTCAATATAAGAACTCTTTAACCCATCAAACAAACAAGACTTGTGGTTTATAATCAATAGAATCACAAAAAGAGGAATGTATGAATCTACTTTATCATCATTTCCATAAACCTTGACTTAGGTACGACAGGAGGACTTGGGATTATTATATCACCTTTACCTAAATTCCATTTCCATAATAAATTGGGAGGACTTTGGACATAATCCTAATTCTTAAATGCTAATCAAGGAGTCTATTATGAGGACTCTGGATGTTATTCCTAATTCCAAATCTTATTACTTTAATCAATTAGTAAGACTTTAGACACTCTTCCCAATGCTCAAGTCCTAATCCCAAAAACCATCAAGAGGACTTTGGACACTTTTCCCAATGCTGAAACCCTAATCACACAAACCACATCAAGGTGTATCCAACATTACAACACAGCCCATATCCATAACTCTCAGAGTTAGGAGGGAACATATGTTAATATCATAAACACATGTCTAAGGTTTGTTGGGTGAATATTTTGTCGTCAAATAACTGATGACAAAATGGGTATATCAACCACATCACAGGGAGATTTATGCCACGAAAAGTGTGGGTTTACCAGATCTAGATGAGGTAAATCTCTCCTCTCATCAAGGGGAGGTTCCCTATGAATATTTATATGCTATATGTATCTATATAAGTAAGCAGAAAATAATACTTTGGGTGGTATAATAGCATCCACCTCTCTTTTTTCAGAGGTGATGTCCAAGGAACAAGAGAGAGAAATCCTGGTCATTGGCCAACAACATTCCTCTTCTTTCAGGAATGGTATTCAGCCAAGAGTAGAAAATCCCCTGAAGTGTAACAAAGTTAACAAAGAAACCTACGCAAGCACAAAGTCTTCCGTTGTCTCCTTCACCGATTCGAAATACGCGTAACCGTAGAGTGAAACGAAGCACAAAGTCTTTGCCTAAAACTACAAAGAATAATAGGATCACCAAGATGAAAGTAGCTCAAAGTCTCTCTTCTATCTTTTAGAAATGCCCTCAGATAATGTCAACACACACACTTTGCTGATTAGATCAAACAAATAAGAGATTATCAAGAAAGAGGACATAAAAACTATTCCCTAAATAACGTAGATAGCTTCAACATAAAGTCTGAAATAAACCTGCTTCTCATTCATTCAACAAAATATGATTTACAAGTTGAGCACAAAGTCTCAAGAAGTGTCTCAATTTTAGCAGAGTTTTAGCTCTCAATTATCAGAGATCCATTTACAAAAGAGGTCTCCACTATATATAGGGAGAAACTTTCAAAATTAAAAAGATTATAATATAAAAATATCTCAGTCAAAGATGAGTCACCTTTGACTTTTAAGATATTTTTTTGGATTTTATACATGTAATTACACATTACAAAATTGCATGCACTTTTACATGACAAAAGTGCATGAGAAGAGAAGAGAGAAGGGGGAAAAGGTTCAGCTCTTGCCGCCGGACTCCTTCATATGAACATCATACATGGTGATAGATGCCTGATTTGGTTCTTTCTATAAACTCAGCCATACCCACGTGCCCAATCCCTATATCCTTAATGTGATCAACATTTAGAAGCAACTGAGGTGATTGGAAAAACACATTGATACTTATACTTCATTATCTCTGACTTCTTCAGAGAATTCAGTGATCCAAAAGAACTTCTGTTGAAAAGACGTTGATGAAGAGGAATCTTTTAGAGAAACTATAGTATGAATCATGATTGTGTAATCAAGGGAAGAAAGTATCAATCTGGGAAAACTGCACATATGATGTTCACGATCAGAAAAATGCATTTAAAAGGGATGAGACGTGAGCAAGTCAAAAAGTGGAAGAAAAGGGGAGCGGACATGGAAAATGAAAGGAATGAAGATTTCTCTAGAGTTGGAGAAATGTGAGAAACAGATGCAGGGGCAACAAAAATTGCCATTCCTGCATGTCTCAGATGCAGGGGCGGTAAAATCTGCCACTCTTACATGACCAAAAGCAGGGGCAATAGAATCTACCGCTCCTACATGTCCAGATGCAGGGGTGGCAGAATCTGCCACTCCTGCATGTCTAGATGCAAGGGCGGTAGAATTTGTCGCTCCTGCATGTAGGAAGGGAAAATGCACTGATGGCAAAAATTGTTGCATGTGCATGAGAATTTGAAGAAAAACACTAACTCTAAAAAATCCAATTTTTGGTCCCTTGGTCGCATCGAGATCGTAACAACTTTCACGTTTTGGAAAAAACTTAATGAAAAGATGTTGTGAACTTTAAATGGTGTCAATTGAGCAAGCACGAGAATGAGAAAACTCATCTCGAAAATGGGCTTAGAGAGACAAAGGGCGAAATGCACAAATTTCATAGGGGGTTGTTCTAAAAATGAGCATAGTTGATTTTGGGAACAATAGCTGGCTCCTATTGGGGAACTTCCTTTTGTTGCAAAAAGCGATTGAAGGGAGTAGAATCTAGAATATCTAGTGCCTTGAAGCGTGCCATTGGGCTACGGAGTCATGCTACCCAAAAAAAAAGTTTCCAAAAATGAAAATGAAATGAACAAAACAAAGAAAAAGACTATACAAATATACATATGTATAGGGGGACTCATTCGATACTTCAGGAATTGAAGTACTTCAGATGCTGCTCCTTGTGAGGTGAAGAAAAGGGGATGCCATCCTGATAAACTAACAAGAAACCATTCTGTCCCCAAAAACGGTGATGGGTGAATGGAGCTCTCCACCAGGAAACCACTTTTCTGTGTCTTCCTCTTGGTTCTCTTCTCTTGCTGCCCCTTGGCAAGACTTGCTTTCTAGTCTAAGAATCATGAATCTTGGTTCTTTTGTAGAGTCCTTTTTTCTGATTCTAGTGGGCAATAGCCTGGTCTATTACCATAATTTGTTGTTCTAATAGTTCAATCCAACACATGTCTTGATTGTCCCCTTCTGATGCCTGGCAGACCACTAGCTCAGCATCTCCTTTATCTCGAGTAGCTCCCCATTTGAGTAACAGAGATTCATACTCGATAGTGTCATTGGTGTTGCTGAACTACAACTCGTGTAAAGAAGGAATAATATCCCCCTTAGGAGATATCAACACCAAATTGGCCCCAGTACCTATAGAGGAATTGCTGCCATCCAAACATTACCAAAAATGGATCCTCTGTTAGATTTCTCTTCATTAGAGATGGAACACCCTTTTTCATTTGTACTGTGCCCTACCAATCCTTCTGATGTCTAGTTTAAATCAATTCCTGGATCACCACCTATCGGACTTTCATCTCCAGGAACATGGACATCTTCCATGGTCAAAAAGTAATCACCCCTGCTTGAAAACTCAAACAAAATTTGAGCATCAGGGGCTGACGTTTAGGTCTTGACATCTTGTACCAACTTGTCTAACTGATCAGGGTTGGACTGCATGACTTCAAATTTAGTGATTTAACTTTTGGTCTTTTTGACATGATTAGTTATGTCAAATGATTGAATTGGACTAGGCACAGAAGATGGAAGTTCATCCTTTTGGTTTTTGGGAGGGGAGGGAGGACTAGACTGCAAAATTGAAGTAAAAGTTGCAGAACTGTTTGGGATACTCACTTCTTTAGCAACCACTAGGTCATTTGGCTGGAAAGATAGAGTGGTTCTACGTTTAAAAATTGAAATTAATGGTTGAGGTTACTTCTTTATTTTTCCTTTGTCAGCTTGTTGAGCTGACTAGTTCTAGGACCAGGTGAACATAACATTTGACCCCTCAGTTGCATTGCCTTCTCTTCTGGGTTCATCCTGATAGTTCAGGAAATTGATGTGGGAGTTGCCAGCTAATTCTTCTTGATCAAACTCAGGTTGGAAAGAGAAATCATTTTCTATTTCCAAATATCTAATTACTGAGTTCGTTGGAGGCACTTCAAGGGCAAGGTTCCTCTGCGAGGGAGGAAGGCGATTTGGCTGCCCTTGACTTCTAGCAGCATTGCCTTGATATGGCTGATTGGGGAATGTCTTCCTTGGTATATTTTTATATAGAGGAGCAGAAGACATACCTTGTGCCATTTGCCTTTTGAGGATTAGCAATTCATTTGCTAGCTTTTGCACCATTGGATCAGTGGTGGCTATAGAAAAGCTTTCAGCAGATGAAGAGAATCTATATTTACTAGGGTCTTTTCTGATCTTACCTATCAGGATAAGATCATCTTCTACCTCGGTAGCCAAGTTTTGAGCAGTAGCGAGGTCTATGCGTCTGGCCCATCTCAACAAGAAACCTACTTCAGGCAATTGTGAATTGATGAAGAAGCATTTGAGGTTTTGAGGTGTCGGCTGGGTGATCAAGGGAATTTTATGCCGCAGCTTGTCGAACCTAGCAATAAAATCCCTCATAGGCTCACGAGGCTCTTTTTTCATCTGAGTGAACTGGGCCAGCAAGGTATGTGCATCTTCTACAGGCTTGAATTTGGCTTCAAATTTGTCTTTCAGGGTGTCCCAGTCAGTCACTGATCTAGTCTGTAGGTGGTAGAACCAGTCTGCAGTAGTGCCTTGTAGTGTCTCTATGAACAGCCTGACCGTTATGTCTTTGAATTCCACACCTATGAAACCCAGGCTATGCTAAAATCTACAATGTGTTCATCAAGATGAAATTTCCCATCACCAAAAATTTAGGGAAATTCTTCCTTGAACTGCGTACAAGCTCATGCAGAGGTGGAGTCAAGTTCAGGGGACCAAAAGAATTACCCCAGGGGCCTTGAGCCATGATGTGATTATGCAAAAGTGGGATCACAAATCTGGGTTTAGAATGGATAGGCAAAGCTCTGATAGCAGTAGAAAAAGAAGCTCTACCTTGTGTTGGTGACCTGGTAGGGCTAGGAGGAAGACTCCTAGTTCGTTGAAGGTGAGGTTATGGAGGAAACAACTCAAAATTACTCTGCCGCACCAATTCAAAAGCGGGGTCAACAACACCTTGAGATTTTTGGCTTCTTGTATAATGTGGAGTTGCCATATTACAAAACAAAAAATGGAAAAGAGCAAGATCTGCTATAGCTTGAGACTTCAAACTACGCGCTCTTCCCAGCGGCTCTAGTTTTACAGACCAAATAATATAATGGAGATGGAGGAAGATGGTAAGGCTATAATGATAATGGGTAAGATATGGAATGAAATCGCCAGACTATGTAGTGGATAAGGGTTATAATGATTATGGGTAAGACACAGGTGATGTTTCAATCTAAAACTTGAGGTTTCAAATTGCACAAAATTACTGTCCCCAGCAGAGTCACCAAAAAGTTGTTGGGTGACTATTTTGTCGTCAACTAACTGATGACAAAATGGGTATATCAACCACATCACAGGGAGATTTCTGCCATGAAAAGTGTGGGTTTACCAGATCTGGATGAGGTAAATCTCTCCTCTCATCAAAGGGAGGTTCCCTATGAATATTTATACGCTATATGTATCTATATAGGTAAGCAAAAAATAATACTTTGGGTGGTATAATAGCATCCACCTCTCTTTTTTCAGAGGTGATGTCCAAGGAACAAGAGAGAGAAATCCTGGTCATTTGCCAACAACATTCCTCTTCTTTTAGGAATGGTATTCAGCCAAGAGTAGAAAATCCCCTGAAGTGTAACAAAGTTAACAAAGAAACCTACACAAGCACAAAGTCTTCCATTGTCTCCACTGATTCAGAATACGTGTAACCGTAGAGTGAAACGAAGCACAAAGTCTTTGCCTAAAACTACAAAGGATAATAAGATCACCAAGATGAAAGTAGCTCAAAGTCTCTCTTCTATCTTTTAGAAATGCCCTCAGATAATGTCAACACACACACTTTGCTTATTAAATCAAACAAATAAGAGATTATCAAGAAAGAGGACATAAGAACTATTCCCTAAATAACGTAGATAACTTCAACACAAAGTCTAAAATAAACCTGCTTCTCATTCATTCAACAAAATATGATTTACAAGTTGAGCACAAAGTCTCAAGAAGTGTCTCAATTTCAATAGAGTTTTTGCTCTCAATTATCAGAGATCCATTTATAAAAGAGGTCTCCACTATATATAGGGAGAAACTTTCAAAATTAAAAAAATTATAATATAAAAATATCTCAGTCAAAGATGAGTCACCTTTGACTTTTGAGATATTTTTTCTAGATTTTATACATGTAATTACACATTACAAAATTGCATGCACTTTTACATGACAAAAGTGCATGAGAAGAGAAGAGAGAGAAGGGGGAAAAAGTTCAACTCTTACCGTTGGACTCCTTCATATGAACATCGTACATGGCGATAGATGCCTGATTTGGTTCTTTCTATGAACTCGGCCATACCCACGTGCCCAATCCCTATATCCTTAATGTGATCAACATTTAGAAGCAACTGAGGTGATTGAAAAAACACATTGATACTTGTACTTCATTATCTCTGACTTCTTCAGAGAATTCAATGATCTGAAAGAACTTCTGTTGAAAGGACGCCGATGAAGAGGGATCCTTTAGAGAAACTACAGTATGAATCATGATTGTGTAATCAAGGGAAGAAAGTAGCAATTTGGGAAAATTGTACATATGATGTTCACGATCAGGAAAATGTGCTTAAAAGGGATGAGACGTGAGCAAGTCAAAAAGTGGAAGAAAAGGGGAGCGGGCACAGAAAATGAAAGGAATGAAGATTTCTCTGGAGTTGGAGAAATGTGAGAAATAGATGCAGGGGTGGCAAAAATTGCCGCTCCTGCATGTCCCAGATGTAGGGGTGGCAAAAATTACTGCTCTTGCATGACCAAAAGTAGGGGTGGTAGAATCTACTGCTCCTGCATGTCCAGATGTAGGGGTGGCAGAATCTACTGCTCCTATATGTCTAGATGCAGGGGCGACATAATCTACCACTCTTGCATGTCCAGATGTAGGGGTGGCAAAACTGCCACTTTTGCATGTCCAGATGTAGGGGCAATAAAATCTATCACTCTTGCATGTAGGAAGGGAAAATGCACTGACAGCAAAAATTTTTGCCCATGCACGAGAATTTGAAGAAAAACACTAACTCTAAAAAAGCCAAATTTTGGTCCCTTGGTCGCATCGAGACTGTAACAACTTTCACATTTTGAGGAAAACTTAATGAAAAGGCGTTGTGAACTTCAAATGGTGTCAGTTGAGCAAGCATGAGAATGAGAAAAACCCGTCTCAAAAATGGGCTTAGAGAGACATAGGGCAAAACAGACAAGTTTCATAGGTGGTTGTTCCAAAAATGAGCGTAGCTAATTTTAAGAACAACAAGATTGACATCATCATTATAGCCTTTATATCAGAGTGGCCATAATTGAGGATCTACTTGATAGAGTTGAATGCATGAAGAAATTATATGTGTGTAGTATCAAAATCAAACATGATCCAAGAAGAAGTAATTACTCAACAATCAAAAGATTGCAATATTAACATTAACATCATTATCTATAAAAGCTTTAGGAAGGTGCATTATATAGGTGAAAGATAAACATGTACTCACTTCCTCATGACTGTGGGATCATCCTTCATAATGACCTAAAAAGACACATAATCAAGTTAACTAAATATGTGTAGGGAACAACCATTAAACAAAATATAATCCTACACTAACACCCCCCTTAAATGTAGCTTAGGTGGGTAGTAGAATTGGGTTCCATCATGAAGGCTTGATGAGGTACCCAAGTAGAATAAGATAGCCCTCAGAGGAGGATGCTAAAGTTGCCCAAACCCCCAAAAGAGTCATAAATGAAGATACTTACTCTCAGTAAAGGGTTTGGTGAATATATCAGTAATTTTCTCCACTTTTTGGATATAACAGAGATCAATGAATTATTCATGGATGAGCTCCCAAATGAAATGCATATGAATCTTGATATGCTTGGTCTATTGATAGAGGACCATATTCTTATAGATCTAGATTATGCTTTGGTTGTCATAGAAGATGATTGTTGGTCATCAAAACAAGATTCCAAACTTAGTGAGAATCACCTAAATCCAAATAAACGTAGTGATAGTATTAACAACTCTTATGTATTCAACCTATGTAGAAGATAAATTAATAACAATCTATTTATTACTTGACCAACTAATCAGACATGAATTGAGAAAACTATAGCCTGAAGTAGATTGACAATTATGATTATCCCTAACCTAATCTAAATTTATATAACTAATTAAGTCAACATTGATGCTCGTTCCATAGTGAATCCAGAAACTATGAGTACCCTAAATGTGATGGAGAATCTACTTAGCTACTTTTCGATGTAGCTCATAAGGTTCATGCATGAATTTAAAGACCATGTCCACTGCATATGAAATGTCAATTTTAATAGGTGTAAGGTAGATGAGACTGCCAACAAGTTGTTGATATGAGGTAACATCAACCAAAAGAGATGGGCAATCAACCTCAATCTTCACACCAGATAGAAAAGGAGTCAGAGCTAGATTACAACCAACCATGTTAAATTATGCAAGCCAATCAAATGCATACTTAGATTATGTAATGTGATACCAGAGTTAGACAAAGAAATTTTGATCTTAAAGAAGTCATGCAACAAGCCCACGTTGGTCATTGGGAATCTATCAGACAAAGCAATTTTCACCATTGTGATGGTGGATGAAGAACTCCCTGTTATTAATATGTCATTCATGTAGAGAAACAAAATCAACAATGAATCATCTTGTCACATGATGTAGACATTAATATTAGAATGGCATATAGTTAGCCCAAATTAAAGAAGAAAGGAGTACATCTTAGCATACCAATCTTGAGGAGCTTATTTGAGGCGATAGATAGATTTTTGAAGTTTGCAAACTAAGGAAGAATCTTCCATAAATCCTCATGGTTGATCCATGTATATTTCCTCTTTAAGGTCATCATAAAGAAAGGCTTTCTTCATATCCATATGATGAACATCCCAGTGATGAGCTATGGAAATAGCAAGAGTGCGTTGGATTGAGTTAATTTTGACAATTAAGGTGAACATCTCAGTATAGTCAATGCTAGGTACTTGAGAAAACCCCTCTGCTACCAAATGTGTTTTAAACTTATATATGGACCCATATGCTATAATTTTTTTGGTAAATCTACCTATTTTCACTTGTATTTTCACCCTTTAAGGAGATTTCAAAACTCTCCTCATCCAAGTGGCAGAATGGAATCACCTCTAAGCTTGTGGGTAGCCTAAGGAACAAGGAGAATCTCTAGATAGGGATAGTTCCCTTGATGTACCACTTTGGATTGCAACTACTACTAAAATTTGGGGGGAAGGGAGAAGGATAAGTAAAATCAAACTAATCTAAGGGAGGTGATACACCACATAACATGATGACATCCAACCATATGCATGTTACACTTGAAATTAAATGACAAATTGAGCATACACTTCTCCAATCTTCATCTTCTTGCATCAATGCTACATTGTGAGGTTATGGAAGAATGTGCATAGCTAGGAGGACTAGATTAGAGGCCTATTAAGTAATTAATGAATATAAAAACTCACTCAAACTTGGACATCTCTTGAAACACTTCACATGCCCTACAATAATAGGCTATAAATAGGTGAAAGAATGGAACAACATGATGAAGAATCCATAGATTTCACTAATCAAGATTCATCATCCAATTGAGAAAACTAATAAAAATCATGGAGAAGGTAAAAATCAGTATTTTTATTGATAAAAAAGTATACATTTTAGTAGGGCTTCGCCATACTTAGGTGGAACATCCTCTACAATGGCCAAAATGGCTAGTTCTTATAAAACTTGAGAGAGAGAGAAGAAGAGATAAGTCCAAGGGTCACAAAGACACTTTTCAAGCTAAAAAAATTAGTTATTTGTGCATGATTAAAGGATGTGGGATGAAACATTCAAGGTTACAAGCTACAAGTGTCAATCTAAGTCATAAACCTCATGAAAAGTGGCAAGAAACTCCTCATTCTGGCTCATAAAAACTACTTGCATGATTATCCCTATTTTAATGACTTATAACTAATTTGGACCAGGTATAATGATTTAAATTAAGTTTAAGGACATCATACATGCCTTTCCATGCATTGGTTTCAGGCCTAGTGATCTGAAAACCTTTGAAAGTGAGCTATCATCATTTATTGTCTAGAAAACTGCTCTTTCATGCACCCTGTCCATTTGTCATCAAATTTAGATTTAGTTGCTCATTAAAATATATGGGAAGAAGTTAATGACACATTTAAATATCTTTAATATCCTTATAAGCATCAAGGACACCTTAAAATGAGCTCACTTGAAGTTTTCCATCCTTCTCACCAGTTTGTCCAATATGCCAATTTTGACTAGCTAAGATGAGAGCTCATGTTGGGGAGGTTAGGATTTATTTTGAGGAATTAAATTAATATTTTTAGTTATCAAAATTATTAAACTTTCTCCCAAAGTTGGTTTCATCTTTTGACTCCTCCTAAAACCTGCATAACACAAAAAATGGTCAAAAATAGTCTATTTCTCACCCCATCCATACAATTCCGTACAAATAATTGGCATGTGATGGATCCTAATGGATTCCTTTAAAATTTAAAATATTTTTCATATCCAAAATTTTCCATTATAATTCATTTCCAATTCCATTTTCACAAACTGGTCACTTGCAAGGGTTTAGGAGGGTTTTGGGCCTGTTTGACCTCTTAAGCTTTCTTCATAAAAACTAGACATTCAACCTATATAAAAATTTAAAAAAAAATTCCTTCGATACCCTTGATAACATCCTTAAAATCCCTTGTCAACCATGAAAATCCTCATGAAAGATATGAGTGCTCAAACTTGTCTTATCGAGCTTGTTTTCTTGTTTCCTACATGTCTGAATGGGTTTTTTAAGCCAAAAAGGCTTCCTTGTGGTTTCTATTGAAATGTGAAATATTTAAAAACTATTTTTTCACCCTAAAAACATGATTAAACAAGATAAAAATCATATCAAATGCTAGAGTGTGAAAGACCTCCTCATTTGGCCTTAGGCCTAATGTTTGCCTAAAAGCCTGTCTGCAAATTGTGCATTTTTTTGTCATTCAACTGAGTTTATTTGCATTATATAAGATCTAAAATATACATAATTTCACAAACATTATTTAATAATATATAATTCTCACATAAGGTTTGAAAATAAGTTGACACCTCATTTGGACTCTAGGCTTAGAACCTGCCTAGTAGACCTACCTGTAACTCAAAGCCCAAAATGAGTTTTGATAATTTTAATTATCTTAAATTAACTTATAAAATTTTATTATGATAAAATATATATTTTATAGTCAATTATAAGGGTCACTTATGGCTATAAGTGGAAATGATCTCACATTTGGTCCTTATGCATCAAACTGCCATATAAGTTTGACTGTAACTCTTGCTATCCAGACTACCCTATTTTTTCTATCTCTAATATGAGGTTTTTATCATGTTTTTATGGGTGTATTTAATATTTAAAAACCATATTTCAATGCATATACACCTTTTGGATTCATCTTTTGTCATTTTACCTCAAATCTACCAGGGTTTGCATTGAGGGGAGTGTCCTCTGTCTGAGACAAAACAAAGGGCACTCCCCTATTTTCCCAGACAAATATGAGTACTTGAAAAGGTTATCCAAGTCATAAGTATTATTTTTACAAAATTTTAGCTCTTTACAATAATATTTGACCTCTCAAAAATCCAAGACTGACCTACCGGGCAGAGACTTTGTGCAAGAAATTCACCTTAGATTATATATTTCCTATTTAGAGCCTCCCTTTTTGTGGTATATCCATTAAGAGGTTATTTTTAAAATAATTTTATTTTATTTAATTAATCTGATTCCTCAATAATATCTATAAATCTTCATGAACTCCTCACACTATTAAAACTCCTAAGGTTGCCTTCCAATTCTTGACTGTGTTCTCTCAAAATGTCACACCTATAGGTGATACTTTCTATGAATTATGCCTTGGGAATGATGTTTACATGTTTCATTGCCACCTTAAAAGATTATTTGTTAGGATATTGAGATCCTTTATCTTAAACTCATGCCATTTCCACACCTAGACACCTTTCTTTAGATACGGTCTATAACAGTCAACACCTGACTGTTTCTTCAATTTCCTCCCCTTAAGGATTCCTCTTGTAGGTTCCTTTCTATTCCAAGTTTAAAAACAAAGTAAATAGACTTATTTAGGATTATTTGAATTTATATATCACTATTTAGACCATTTGTTTCATGACATCCTCTCAACAAGAACTCATATATTGATCCAAAACTCAAAAGCTTTGGTTGAAAGATAATTCAAGAAACAAGAACAAAACAATTCAAATAATGCTATCTCTGAGAAGAGATGTTTTATTGATCAAATTTGCAGACCCAAACATATGCTTATCTCTGAGAAGAGATGTCTAATTTCCATTTTGGGTTACATCTTCATTTATACATGTTTGAAGCTGTGGGGAGGATGTGGAAGGTCACCAATCTCAAGGGAGATGAATTAGTTCAACCTCCACGATTTACAACAATACAGAATTCGAGGAATTACTATTTTTATAAACTTACTATTTTTAGACTGCACTATTAAAATTGAAATTTGGGACACTTATGTTGGGTTTTAGGGGGTCAAACTTCATTGAGCAAAGCTCAATGCCATCTCACAATGTTCCCCTCATTATTAGCTTTCTAATAGTTTAAACGGCGAGTCAATTGGAGCTACGGTGCAAAAGTTATGGCTCCCAAAAGTTCCATCATCAATTAGGGTGGACCCATCACCCAAATTGTCATCTGAATTATTGCCCGGATCATCTTTACCCCTCACAGTCAACTATAGTTGACTGTGTGGGGCTTGTAGGTGTCTCGCACATGTTTTAAGCTTTAGATTAAATGAACATTACCTTCATTAAATATCCCCAAACCACATTTTACCTTCAATCACTTGTCATGCTTGAAATGAAGTCTATTTCCCAAATTTGTCAAGTTTATCCTTCAAAATGAATCTACAACTAGTATTTAGGCATACTTTATGATAAGGGGGACCTATAGGACTCTATTAGCTTGATTTCAACTTTCGAAAATAAATTAGACATGGAAAATAAATTAGACACATTAAAACCATATTAAGTCATTTTAAAGTGTTTTTACCCATTTAACCTCATGTTTGGGATGTGTATGAGTTTGATCCCTACTAGACTGAGACACCTTGTCTATTTGACTTTTGTAGGTACACATGGGCTCAATGTACGGACTCAAGATAGACATATGGGTCTAAACATAAACTATCATTCCAATTGATGATATTTGTGACCATAAATGTTACTTGAAACACATGGAACTAATTCACATTGATATCATGGTTAAATATCAATTTGACACAAAGGTTGCTTAAAGTTAAACTCATGTATGTAACAGTGCCTAGAAACAATGTTTTTGTAAGCCGCTTAAAGGCTCTAAAAATCCATCCCCTCCTCACTTCATGATTCCAATTTTTGACACAAGCCCTCTCCATGATAAGAGATACCAAACTCACCTATATATATATATACCTTACAACCTTCTATCACCATGCTTTATTATGTTCACAAGGAGCCCCTTGACCTCTATTTTCCCTTTTTAGGGATTGTGGGTCTAAAAACTCAGTCAATATCCTTTGAAGGTTGTTTCTAACTTCATTTAGCTATCTATCACTTAAAACTTGTCTATCATGATGTTTTCATATTACCATAACCTCAAGAATATTTCAAGCACTTATTTCACATTTCAAAATAGCCTCTTCACTCTTTGTTTAGTCCACCTAGAGGTGATTACCTACAAAATACAGGTAGTGGTATAGGATGATGAGTGGTATGCATTGTTTTAACCATTAAATGAATTCAATACTTTTCTAAACACCCTCAAATTCACCCCTCACATTAAAATGACCTAGAACAAGTATCACTACCTTATTTCTAACGTATATTCCTCCATAAGAACACCTGCAATTGTACATTCCAATGACAAACTATGCACATGTGTAGAGTTTGACTACAAATCATCAAGGTGTTTTGGAGAATGAGGTTTTAAAGTGGAATTAGAATAAATATGACATTTAAAACATATAAAAGACACTAATACAACCATATGAATCCATAAATCAGCATAGAGTTTTTGAAATTGGTGAAAACTGCACATTGCACTCAAAACAAACCAGTCTACAAATTTGAGGTTATTGGCTTATCCAAACACCACAAAACATGAAAAAATCATGGGGACAATTATAGGAATAATTAAGAATTATATTAGAAAAACATTAGCATCTAGATTGTACAAAATCTCCCAAACAAGAGCAAAATCCATAGGGTGCATGAAACAACTAGCATATTTACACAATCAGCTTCATGAGAATGGTTCATGAAGCACATGCCACCATTATTTGAAATTATTATATGTAAATGAATGTCTCTAAGTTTAATTTAACCTACCCAAATCATTTTACTTGAAACATCCTAAGTTGTTCGTACCAAGCAAAAACCTGTAAGTCACTTCTACTTGCCAAGAAGGGTGAAAAGAGAGATGAACAATTTTGAGAAAGAAATGACACTTTAAAATCAAACAAAACATGGAATTAAGCACAAGGAAGTTTAAGAGGCACTTAATGACCATTTTCCACATGGCACACTTCCTAAGGAAGTTGTACAAGTGCTAAACTCTTCTTTTCCTTCAAGAAAACTACATTTTCTTTCGCATAACCTACCATCTATCAATTTTTTCAATTAATTAAGACTTATATGGACACATGGGGCATGAAATAATCTTTTTAAACCTTCACATTTCCCAATAAACCTATAAAAAGTATTAAATGTACATTTTTGACCCCTAAAATGATAAATAAACATAAAAACTAAATGACTAAGGCCAATATAACATCATTTGAGATTAATTAACATGTAATACACCCAATGACACTCATATTACACCCCCTATAGACCTAAAAAGTCAATTTTTTACCTATAGGTGCCCCAGTTTGACTAAAAAGTAAAATTTGGTGAACACTACCTACATTGAACAAGTTTTCTTCCCTTAAGAGTTCTTGATGCCTCAAAAAATGATGTTGGATTAGAATTAGATGAAATGAAAGCATGTGAGGCATCCTATAATTATGAATAACTTCACCAATTATCTGATGGATCTCTAATCCATTGGCCAACACTTTATAATGTCTATCTAGCCCAAAGAGGACCATTGCTCAGAGAGTTCGGAGGAGATTCCTCATCCTCTGAAGATATTTTGGGAGGAGGGGAATCCTCATCACTACTTTTCACATTAGAACTAGAAGAAGAATTTGGATCATCATGAAGTCGTTCAGGCATATTTGAATCATCAAAACTGTCATCAAATCCAAGGGTGTTTAAGGAAGATGAAAGGTCTTGAGTGTGGAGTTTGAAGGACGCTATGAAAAATGAATAGTCTTCTCAATGAATAATTCATGAGTGGGGGGATGGAAAAGCTTATATCCCTTAACACCCCTAGGATATCCAATTAATATGTAACATTGAATCCAAGGTTCCATTGCCTTATGTTTCTTCTTTCGAATGCATGCCATAACAAGAGTTACAAACACTCAAAAGTGTTTCATTGTGGATTTATGACCACTCTAAGCTTTAAAAGGAGTGACTCCCTTCAATGCTTTATCAAGAACATAGTTCTATATTTAACATGCATAGTTGATGGCCTCAGAGTAATATCGAGATGCAATAGACTTGAAGTGTAGCATATATGCATGTCATAACAAGAGATACAAACACTCAAAAGTGTTTCATTGTGGGTTTATGACCACTCTAAGCTTTAAAAGGAGTGACTCCCTTCAATGCTTTATCAAGAACATAGTTCTATATATAATATGCATAGTTGATGGCCTCAGAGTAATATCGAGGTGCAAGAGACTTGAAGTGTAGCATATAGTTGGCCTTTTCCTTCAAGGACATGTTTTTGCACTTTGCAACACCATTCTACTGAAGACTAGGTGGAACTATACACTGTAGTTTGATCCCCTCTATTGTACATAATTACTTAAAATGATTACTAATATATTCACCACCATTGTCGGTGCATAAAATCTTGATGGATTTGTTTGATTATTTTTCCACGAGCACCTTGAAGTCTTGAAAATGATCAAAGACCTCAGATTTGTGCTTAATAAAGTGCACCCAAGTATACCTTGAATAGTCAATGAAGAAAGTAAACATGTATTTAGTCCTATTAAATGAAGGTTTTGGAAATGGGCCAGTAATGTCCCTGTGGACAATCTCTAATATCTATTTAGCTCTATGTGATTTTCCCTTGTCATGCTTCTCCTTAGGATGCTTACCAAGTATGCAACCCTATCAAACTCCATTAAAAAACTTGACTTGTGATAACCTTGAAACCGTATCATGATGACTAAGTTACTCCACATAGCAATAGTTGAGATAGTTGAATCACTCATACCATAATTTAATCATCCCATATAAATGAGTGAGTAATGTAGTAGAGGGTTCATTAGGTGCAAAATGCAAGAAACTATATAGTGATGATTGGTGATCTACTTTCCTAAGTGCATCAATGGAGTCACTATTTGTTTTCCTAATAACCATTGAATTGGGTGTGAACTCAACTCTCTTGCCTGAACCGATGTAAGTGATTTGATAAATAAATAAGAGATTAGTGGATAAAGAGGGAACACATACAACATCATGAAATGTCTCATCATTCACTTCAATAAATCCACTCCCACTAACATCTACGAAAGTATCATAACCTAATAAAATGGAAGGCATATAACAAGGATCCAATGATGAGTCCATGTCCTATGATGAAGCCATGTGGTATAAGGCACCATAATCAATAACCCATGTGAAACACTAGGATGCAACTAAAACACGTGCTTTGCCCTTATCTTTTCCCTTCTCACTATCTTTGACCTTAGAAGACTCATGCTGATGAATTTTGATTGTAAGAATCATGGACACTGGTTTTGTGTTTCTCAAACATTTTTATCAGTTGGTCAATATATTTCTTCATGTATTTGGATTCATCATGCCCATATTTATTGCAATAGCCACATGTGAGTCGCTCTTTCTTGGGTTTTTTGTCTAAATCGGAGGACTCTTTTGATGTTTTTGACTAAACATCAGATTTTTGACCCTTTCTTTGCTCTTGGTCCTTCTCATTTTATTTCTTCTACTTATTATTAGAAGCCTTTTATTTGTCATGACTCACAATTAAGGCATGAGATTTGGATGACTTAAATGTACCCATTTAAATAATATTTTCTTGTTCATGAGTCAAGTTAATAGTAAAATCATCCAAGGACAACATGGTCCATGTAGCTCTAATGGCATGCTTGGTTTCATGGAAGGTAGAAATGAAGATATAATAGTGAAAACTCAATTTGGAAAGGATGGAGAAATCAATTGGTCCTCCTTTTTCCAATTTCACATAATTTCAATAATAACTTGAGTGATTTGAATTTGGTGAAGAAGTTTTGAATCATATCAAAGTCACAAGGGCTCAAAATGATGAGCTCATTCTCCAACTCATGACCCCTCATGATGTCCTGCTTTCCAAAGAGTTTTTCCAATAAGGTCCACACTTGATTTGGAGTTATTATGAATTCGATATGAAAGAGTAATTTGAGAGACATATATAGACACAATAGAATGTAGCCTTCATCACTTTAATTATACCACTTCAACTTCTTTGATTTAGGCATCAATTTTATTTATGTACCTATCAAAATTTGGTGTAAGTTTTTCTCGTCAAGAGGATTTGTACTTTGAATTTCCAAAGATGATAGTTGAATGGTGTAATAATTGGAGTATATCTTGGATCCATGGTGCTAAAAAGAAGTGTGTGTTGTAGACTAGGAATATCACACCCCTAAATCTATAGAGTTTCAAGCTTTCAAGGCACAAGAATATCACTAATGCATAGAGATTGAAAAAACTCATACTTTAAAAAAATGACCCCTAAAAAGGAGCAATAGGTTGGAAGTTATGTATGTTTGAATATTTCTTAATCACAAAAAATATGTTTTCCACTTTGCATAAATTTTTTTGGGGTGTGTTTTAACCTCTTAGGGTTTAGCTATGTAAATGCTAAGTTTGATTAAAGCATTGATTTGTCTAAATCAGTGAAATAATATGCAATAAATAACCACTAATTTGTTACAAAATTTGACTTGATTTGACTTTCTAAAATATGTAATAAATATGTGTAAATAAAGACGTATCTAGAAAACACATGATGCAGAAGATCTGAGTGTTGAAAACTGAGATATGAATAGGTTTGAGCATTGTCAATAGGGTCCTTGAGTCAGATATTCTCCTAGACAATAGTGCCTCACTTGGATAATAACACCATGTGGCTTCAGTGTCTTGAAAATGGTGCTAGTATATTTATGTAGGACTGTTCCTAAATTTTAGGTGTGCCTATGCTTGTATTTATGGGTTTTGTTCTTATGCGCATGAAATTTAAAACTCTATATTATGCCTGTAATAACTAATTTATGATGCAAACCCTAATCCTCCTTACAAGTATGACATGAGCTAAGAATGTGTATTCATTAGTAGGATAGGTTGGACATCCTCAACACCCCATTATGAATAGAGTTACCTACATACCAATACTCCAAAGAGGGATCAAACCTGATGTAGTTCTCCCACCTAAGTGCTGGTGAAAATGAAAGTGAATGCTAGAATGATAGTGGTCTTGAATGCCTTGAGTGTGCTTGAGATCAAAAATCTAGGCTTAGGGCAATTGTATATGGTAGTATGCAAAAGTACGGCAAAGTAGGGATTAATAACGTTAATTTTTATCAACTTATTTCTTATTTGAATAGGCTTTTGCATGTATTTTCCATCTAGTGGATATAGGTCTAAGAGTTTTGTATTTAGTGTTTCATAGCTTATGTGGATAATAAAATGTGCTTAGCCTGACCTTAAGAGGGTTTAACATTTAAAAATATATCCATTCGAGAGAGTGAGGGTATTTTTTTTAGTGTGAATCTTCGTTAATCCATGAATATTCCATTTTTTGAAGTCGACATTTGGCAATTTTTGTGGAGTGGCTGACAAGGCGAGAACACCTAAATTTTTGAGGTCAAAGTTAATTTTGAGGAGAGGTTCACCTACATTTGAATATAAATTTTCTCATATAAATATACTTCATTAGCACCTCAAAATTCAATCCTGAGGAATTCACCATATACCATCAGGTGACTTCAAGAAATTTTTTGGTGGTATGTATTTTTGGTCCTGAGAGGGCATCAAGAATCAATAGTTTATAGCAAGGTATGCAATAAATTTTTTACAATATACTTTCTTAGTATTTTTTACAATTTCTAGTAGACTGCAAGTGGATGATGACATGCTACCTATGGGTAGACACTGACAACATGTGGATGGATGCCAATAATTTTCTGGCAAATGTCGATATTCTATGGGTGAAGGTAGACATTATTTGGGGGTAATGCAGACATAGGCATACTACCAAAGGACACCTGTAGTCTACTGACATTTTCCATAATCTACTTATGTCTACCCATAGGATACCTACATCCACCCAATAGGGTATAAGTAGATGTTGACATTATACAGCCTCAACCTGTGGTGAATGCCTACACAATGTTGACATCCACCCATAGTCTGAAGGTAGATGGTAGTCTACATGTGGATGATCGTATAATGCCAATGTCTACTCACAGCCTACCAGGTGGATGTAGGTAGACTATAGGTGGACATAGGCAAACTACAGATGGATGCCCATCATCTACCAACATCCACTCATAGTTTGCCTACGTATTTTTAATAGGCTACATGCAAACATTAGTATTATGTAGGGATCCACCCATAAACTATCATCCATCCTCAAGCTGTGGGCATTTGGCCACAACCTATTAGTGGACAAAGGTGGTCTGTGAGCATCCACCCATAAAGTGATGGTGTCCACCCATAGACTGTTATGTTATGTAGGTATTCATCTGCATAGTGTTGATGTTCACCCATATCATTTTCCACATGACATCCCATAATTTGCTTGTACAATAATACACCTTCTAAATTGATTCACCACTATTGTAAATCTGATTCGCCTTATGACCTCCATGGATTTTTTATATGGTCCACTAAAATGAACCCTGTGTTAGGGTAAGGGACACTAGCACCATATTGGGGACACTAACACCATATGGATCTAGTGCCCTTAATGTGGTGCTAATGTCTAACTGGTAGGCTACTAGGCACTAAGAGCCAAGACCTAGGAATGAAGGTTTGAGACTGTGTTGTACCCAGACTTATCTAGAAAGTGAAGTCCGTGTAGTTGAGTCTGAGTATGTGAAGTTAGGTCTACATATGTGAAGCATGATCCAAAGCATGACCTAAAGTGAAATGTGCATAAATTAATCCTTACTTAAGATATATCAAAAGTAAAAGACTATGCTAAACAAAGTAAATGAGTAAAACTGAGTTAAGAGATGGGAAAGAGGAAAAAAATGAATACACCTCATTGGGTGCATGAACCTAGTGACAACTTGTGTGTATGTGTACATAATGATCAAATCATTGAATAGCTTAGATTGAACTAATAGTTTGCTTAATCCTCATATGTGGGTGGCTCAAAAACTCATTCTAATTTTGAATCCATCATGACCACCCCTACTTGGTGGATCATGACTTGTGAATAACTTGGATTAGACTATAAGTGTGTCTAACCCTCTCATGTGGGTGGATCAAGAACTCAAGTGGGATATGACTCCATCATTGCCCACCCCTATTTCATGGATCAAGACCCATGAATAGTGTGGATTAGACTCTAAGTGTGTCTAACCCTTTCATGTGTGTGGCTCAAGAACTCAAGTAGGCTATGACTCCATCATTGCCCACCCGTGTGTAGTAGATGCATCTGAAATTGAATTGTGTAAAGTTATGGAAATATCTAACTATGTATGTTAGCTTTGTAACTAATTGGGTACATTAGGTGGCTCTGGGCCACTCAAGAATATCAACCATTGTAGATGGAGTAAGGCATGAAACTGGTGACAACCTAGAATATGATGTCAAGTATATACATCATAGATAATGACATGGAGTTTGGCATTCCATCTGATCGTGTGTAATTGAGCATAAGGATATAATGTGCCATGTACATTCCCCCACTCTAATATCTAAGTATATTGATTATAGACTAGGTTGTAATGAGTGTGTTTGAGTATTTGAACTAAATGTGGGAATGATCATGTCATGCATTATGCCCCCAATTTGAGCAAATGATATGAATCTGAGCTGAACTAGTATGAATCTGAGTAAAATTGTCAAACATGTAACTGTATTTGTGCAAACTTGTACTATACTTAGTGTACTATTTTGGCTAATTTGAATTACCCTAAAATTAGGGATACTAGATAGTAGCACCATGTCTTAGATAGTAGTGCCATGTGGTGCTAATGTCTCAATATGGGTGTTAATATCTGTCTGGTTTGAAATCTGAGTGACTAAACTGCTTTCTAAGTCCCTATTTTTTCCTATGTTTTATCTGTGTCTAATTTCCTAAAGCTGAGCCTATGTGTTAAAAAATGATTTGTGAATGTAATGTAGGAGCCTGATCTCTATGAAAAACCCATATGAATGCCCCCTCTTTTGAGGGTAGTTGTTGACCTATGCAAGAACTGTCCTCAAAAGAAATAACTTTACAAAATGTGTTAGCTAGAGCATATATGATAAATATGTGATAATCCAATATAATGTGTAAACATAACATCAAAATGTAAGAGAATATGAGTATAAGTATGTAAATTAGGATGTATGATGTATCTAACATTGCACAAGGGTGTCAATATAGATGTAATCAATGTGTATAAAAACAAATCTGAGTGGCTACCTAGGGGGATGGGGCATGATGTCCATCACAACACCTAAGTAGGAAAGGTAGATGCATGAGTTCCCTCATGGCATCAAAAACTGATGTGTGTAACAAGCAAAAACAATGTTTATGGTCATGACACACATAAGAAATCATATATAAAAAATACATAAGACATGCAAAATAGGACAAGAGGCCACAATACAAGGGACATGGGCACATGTCACTAAATATGAGAAAATAATACATATAAGGACATGTTAAAATGTCCACATATACAAAAAACAATCAAGTTGTATTAGATCCACATATAAGGACATGTTCAAATGTCTGCATACATAATTAGGAAACACACACACAAAGGACATGGGCACATATCCAAGGTATACATGAATAGAAGTGACATAGAGCCAAATAACAATGGCATATTCAAATGCCCTCGAATATAAGAAGCATAGAGAATAAAATCAAGTCTAAATTAGGAAATATAGAAATGAAAGCATCCATGAGCATGTAATATAAATCTATGTAAGAGTGAGGATGTACATATGCTGAGTCTAAACTAGTGATAGTTAGAAAAAAAATGTGTTTGAGTAGCAATGATCAATATCAAGATATATCAATGAAAAAATTGGACTGCATAGAATGTAAAGATAGAACTTGGTAATATAAATTGTGTATAAAATGCCCCGAAGCAGGTGAATGTGTCAAATGAATAACCATGAATTGGTGTATATGTCCCCAATGGGTAGATAAAAACATGTTTGGATCAGTGTAGTGGACCTGAGTCTTATCAACAATCTACAAGCATTCGACAACAATAAGTAAAGCATGTATGTATGATAAAACTAATTGTACTAAGATAGCTAGCATATGTAGTGTCTAGCAAATATAAGAAGCATAAACATAACAATGCATATAATCTGTAAATTTTGTATTTTCTTAGTAATATTTGAGTGTTTTTGTGTTTTGGTATGTTATATTATTTTTGTATTTTCTAGATATAAGCTATGTAAAAACAATATGGAAATGAACTATGTACAAGGAGAAAGAGAGAGAAGAAAAGTATGTACAACAAAAGACAAACCATACTAACCAATGAGTCTCATGGGAGACTCAATAACAAGAGAAAGAAGGAAAGTATGTACAAGAAAAGAGAAACCATATTAACTGATGAGTCTCATGAGAGACTCACTATCACTATGGTCTTTGTCAAAAATAGAAATGGTAATCTCTCATGTATTGTGAATGCTATGTTGTAGTTGAATGTTGTTACAGTAATAATCTGAGTATTGTTCATTGTCAAAATCATAATAACCTGTAATGCTAGATGGAATTGCCTCATACTATGGAGTTGACCTTTCTGAATTGTGTTTTAGAATATTAATTATGTTTTTTCCCTTTAAATTTGTGCTTATTGTAGACATATGGTGTTGTGGATGCTCTTTTTATAGAAAACCTTATTCAAGAATGCTTATTGGCTTACATGATTTTGTGTTTTCAACTTAAGTTCTTGCTTTTTCTATAATATGTCCTATTTATCTAGATGTTTTTCCTTGATAAATTATATCTGTGAATGATTTGCCTTAGGATGTTCAATAAACCCCAAACCTTGTTGACTAATATTATCAATTGTTATAATAGGAGTAGTGATACCTTGGGGCTTGCTTGCCCAAACCTTGACCATGATAATCAAACTATTGTAGATATTTATGATCAAAATCATACCATTTTGAAAGTTGAGCCTCATTTTGTAGAGGTGGGTTTGCTTGCTTTACATGTGCTTGTTGTACTGTTTCTTACTCAAATTATGTTTTGTGAACCTTTTGTTGTTTTGATTTATGCTTTGGTAGCCATTTTTGTACTATTTCTGAATTTAACCCTTTTTGAATTTGTAGATGTGTCATTGTATGTTATTTAGATGAAGTGACACTATATGAATCATATGTATTCATTATCTATTGTAATTTCCTTTTTAATGCTAAACATGAATCGGTGTGGTGCCCATGCATTCTATGATATTCACAAAAATATTTGGATCTCCTCATTAGGTATAGAGGAAGTAGGTTGCTCAGATTAGATTTAATCAAGTCCCTTAGTATCTCATAGAGCTCTTATTTGATCTTAGAATGTTTTTTGAATCACTAGTTGTAGATGTACTTTGTTGTGATTTATGATTTGGATATGTAACATTGTTTGCCACAAATTGACTAGGGAAAAATACATATACATGATTTACACTATTATGCCTCTTGACGCTGTGGATTGCACCCTTGACAGGAAGCTGAGCTCCTATCTTCCATGCAGCATAATGGAGACTCCCCTCTTGCCTATGGGCCTAGCAAAACTAAGGGGGGAATCTCTAGATAAGTGTTACCTCCCTTTGATGCATCTCTGAGGTCCTAGATTTCCTACTGCTAAAAATGAATAAAGGGGGGGTTGAAAAGGGAGAAGGATGACTAAAAATAGAACCTAAACTAAGAGGGCAATGCACCAAAAAAGTTGATCTACTTAGCTTGAGCCTACACTTTCCACCAAGAACAAGCTGGCATACACTTCATTTGATATGAGAAATTCTCCTGCATCAGTGAGCTAGGGGTCTTCTGGAGATACAGGGAGGAAGAACTACCAGAGGTGTTTTACGACACACTATGGTAGCCTGTTCACATGCACCTAATACTCTGCTATAGACACTTCTAGCTAACCTGCAAATTAAGAACTCACAATACATTAGACATGCTGGAATCATTCTATGAAAGCATAAGGGAAAATGACTTAACACAAAACAAAGCCATAGACATATGCAAAAGTGCAACCTTAAATGGAGGCAACAATTCTTCTTTTTGATTCAAGGTAAATTTTGGCAGGGCTCCACCTTACAAGTTGAGATATTTCTTATAAAATGAGAAGTTATAATATATATAGAGAAGAAGAAAACAAAAGCAACCCTTTTGGAAAAGACTTTGGCACCCTTTGATAAGTGGCCTATGTGTGCTAGGAGCATTGGAAAGAAGCTGCTGAAAGAGAATGTTGTGTCAGTTCTAATTTTGACTTTAGGTGTTTCAAATACATTAAATGTCATGTGTAAAAACATAGGCCACACCGTCTATTTGCAAACAAGACCGCTCCTTCAAGGCATTCATGCGATTTGTCTGCTGATCAATGCAAAGTGAAGAAAAATGGGTTGCGCCATTCACTGTTTGTACCCCTTGATGACCACTTGGTATATACTGTGTCAACTGCTAGAATAACTCCTTGAATTGACACCTTCCTTTGCCACTTGGACTATTTTGTCTATTTCTACACTTGGCTCTTTTGCGTCTTCCTAGCTTTGTCTTTTCTGGTTCCTTCATCCTTTTGGGGCTATCTTCTGCTAATTCTTCAGCTCTTTGGGCTCCCTTCTTGATGATTTCTTCCTTCTAGCTTTAAGCCTTTGAATTCCTTTGGGTTTGCACCTTTCATTTAAAGATCAATGGCTATTTCATTATCGTAAAGTGATGTTCGCATTCGCGTCACCATTTGGTTAATTCCTTTGGCCTTTTCTTTGATCCCTTTGCAAGTGTTCCCTACCCTCCACAAGGGCACTTGTCCTTCGAGCTTTGGGAGACTCCCTTGAACCTTCCAATTGAACGGACTGATTCAACCAACAATTGGTTCAATATTGTGTTCTACTCATTCATATGACTGCTTGAACCAACCACTTTGAACCAACTGATTGAACCCTTTGATTTAACTGATCAATTGAACCATGTGATTGAACCATTTGTTTGAACCAACTAATTGAACCATTCAATTGAACCATTTTTTTGAACCAACTGATTGAACCAAGTGACGATTCACGTAGCAGTTCAAAGCGATTGAACCAAGTGATTGAACTAAGCGATGGTTCAAGCGGTAGTTCAAAGCGATTGAACCAAGCGTTTGAACCAAGCGGTTCAACCAAGTGATTGAACCATGTGGTTAAACCAAGTGATCAAACCAAATGATTGAACTAAGTGATTAAACCAAGCGATGGTTCAAAGTTCAAAGTTTATGTTGTTGAATTGGATCATCCTCTTGTTGAAAGACTTGTGCAAACCAAAAATTAAACTGGCTCAAAATAGCAGGGGAAGAAGGAGACTGATTTTGCTTTGCATGGCCAAAATGGTCAACAAAATGGTGATTCCCAGGGGAAGCATGCCTGTTATGCTTAGAAACCAGTAGCCTCAAAGTCTATTGGGCACGGAGTCGAGATGCAGGTTTGAAAGAGCTAGCAACAACCTTATGATATCCAAGAATCAATCATGGATTTTTTTTCCCCCAAAAGGAAATGAAAGCACACACAAGGCTAAGAAAACACTATTTGTGCAAACAACACTTAGGGAAAAATAGGGAAAGAAAAAATTGAAAGCAACTATTATGTACAGCTAACCTGGTATATTTGCCTCCCTCTTGGATCAAAGGGAGAACTTCTTAAGTCTCCTTCATAGCAAGAAAACTTATGATACCAGATAAGTGGTTGAATGGAATGGAGACTTGGTGACCTGCTCCTCTTGCTTGCCACCTTGATTGGCTTGATTTGAGTGGATCAGAGTCAAACATGCTCCCAATATATATGTACTCTTCTTGTTCTTGAAAGCTTGTCGAATGCTAGCTATTCATGCTGGCATGTTTTACTAAGAAATTGATGGCTATTGGCTCATCACCATAAGCCCCTTGATATGCATAGCTCCTTTGACATGCATCATGGTTTGACTTGTTCCCTTCTGCTTTATTGAAGACCCTGTCAAACTCACCTTCTGCTCCTTCATGGATTTCTTGAAGCAGGGTGACTGTTGTGATGTTTGAAATGGAATCATAGAGTGATTGCTCATCCCATAGAACATCACCTTCTTATTCAAGGCTCTCTTTTTCAAAAATGTTCTCAGGATAGATAGGCTTCTCCTTTTCCAACTCAAGGATCAGAGTCTCTAGTTGTTCAAAGACATCCTCCTGATCCTCCTCCAACTTAGGCTCCATGGCATGGTCATCCTCCTCATCAAAGCAACAAGGAAGTTTATCAAACAAGGGAGGAGAGAGCTCACCATGCTTACTTTCCTCTTCATATTGCTGGAACATCCACATGTATGCATGACTTGTGTCTTCTCCATTGTTGATGATGTCTTCAAAAGGAGCATGCATGATGATTTCTTCCTCATTGACATCCATGAGAGCTTCTTGATCAGCTACAAATTGGATCCTTTCTTCTTCACTTACCTCTTTTAAAATAGGTTCCTCCTTGATGAATTCAAAAATATCATCTTCAGATTCACCAACCTCTTAAAAGGATAAATATGAAAGCTTGCAGCCCCTTTGCATACTTATTTGAGTCCCAATGCTGCCTTCTTCACCCTTAGTCAGCTCATAGCCTCCTTGAAGAAGGGTGCAACTTGCCCCAATGACTTCAAATGAAACATTCAAAACATGAACAAGAGACTGTCCATGCTCCTCCATGACATCTATGGTGATTTCCTTCTCATCTGCATTCATGGAGTCTCCCTGATCAGTCATGAACTGAGTATACTCCTCTTCACTTGCCTCTTTCAAAACAGGTTCCTCCTTGAGAAGGGATGAAGTGGAAAGCTGACGGACAAACTCATGTGGGAGAGGAGGCAGTCCTTGAGCTAGAATCGAAAGATTCTCCTCCTTCCATTTGGCCAACACTTTATCTATTTCACATGTGGCTTGATAGTTGTCTTGAAGGAGTGTAGATGAGGTGTGTTCAAATATAGGATCTGTTGTTTGGTCTAAACTGTCCATCACACCCTGGCTAAGGGATCTCATTTTGGATCCTAATTTTGTAATTATCTTGGCTATATTTTCTTGGGAGAGCCTTTCCTAGAGGTCACAAGCATCATCATGATGAGTAGGAGCAGCTTTATCTTCTTCAAGGTCCCAAGTTGGTTCATGATAGGCACTCTTCCAAATTAGAATCTTTACATCATGTTGAGAGACCTGAGGATTGGTAGAAGGGGTGTCTTTTGGCATAGGATCCTCTCTAAGGTCTAAAACCTCCATCTCTCCTTCACTAAGCAATCTCACCTTTGCCTCTAATTCCTCAATTTGCCTAGCTAGATTTTCTTGAAAGAGTCTTTCTTGGAGCTCATAGGAATTATCATGGAAATGGGGAGTGTATGAAGGCTGCCATGGAGTACAAGAAGCTTCTTGAGGAAGGGTGGGGGGACTTGAAAAGGAATAGCCTCATTTTGTACCTCACACTCTTGGATAATGTCTTTCTCTTCCTTGTTGTTCCATGACTCAACTACTTTACTCCAGCTCATGATATTAGGACTGGACATCTCTTTTTTGGGTGATGGGGTTGTAATGTGAGAGGGTAGTGAGGGTTTGGATTCCACTTCTCTTGCTACCAACATAGACTATTGCATTTGAAGATTTGCCAATTCAATCTGCTTTTCAAGATTGGCCTTAAAAACAAGATTTACTATTTTGGGACTCTCCTCAACATGATTGGGGAAAGGACTTGACAAGCTTGACTTGGCTCATGAGCAGGGGCTGCGTATGGCTGATATGAAAGTTGGGGCAGTGGGTATGCAGGTTGATAGACTTGATAAGGCTTCCTCTCATGAATACTCGGCCTCCCTTCCAAAGATGCAATCGAACCACTCACATCCAACATCTCATTTGTAAGCCTTTGCCAATTGGCTCTTTCAATGGGAGTCCATTCACTCTTAACTAGATCTAGTGCATTTCTCACTTGATTGATGACATGATCAAGGATTTCTTGGCCACATCCCCTTCTGGTGTCAAGCTCCACTACATACTTTTCATATCCCAACAGTGCTTTTTTGAAGGTGGAAATGGGTTGATTGGCAAAGAGATTAGGTTGAGTAGGAGAAGTGACACATTGAGAAGACTGGGCATAAGACTGATATAGCTCATGACAGGGCTGAGACTGGTCATATTGAACCTGTAAAGGGCAAAACTCATAACTGTATGCATCCTTGTTGCTTGAGGTGATTTCATGAACAACCTGAGTTTGATCAAAACTATATGAAGGGAAACAAGGTCCATGGTTTTGAGCAATGGAATTATACATACCAAAATACGATTTCTTGATGGCACCAGGACTACTTAACTAGTTTATTTAACTCAGAGTCACCATTGGTGTTGATGAAAAGCCTCCAAAGGCTGGTTGGTTGAAGAACGCACCAAAATTCTTCAATTTTTTGGATAAAACTTATCCCATAATCACCTGATTAAAGGTTATATGCTGTATTATGGTTCATTTTGCTATAACAAGACCAGCACCAATCCTAGAACTTTTTTGAGTATTAAAACATGGTCCCACCAAGTGTGCCAAAAACTATTGATGCTATGGATTGCACCCTTGATAGGAGGTTGAGCTCCTATCTTCCACATGGCACAATGGAGACTCCCCTCTTACCTGTGGGCCTAGCAAAACTGAGGGGAGAATCTCTAGATAAGGGCTAGCTCCCTGTGATGCATCTCTGAGGTCCTAGATTTCTTACTGCTAAAAATGAATAAAAGGGGAGGGGGTTGAAAAGGGAGAAAGATGATTGCAAATAGAACCTAAACTAAGAGGGCGATGCACCAAAAAATTTGATCTACTTAGCTTGAGCCTACACTTTCCACCAAGAACAAGCTGGCATACACTTCATTTGATATAAGAAATTCTCCTGCATCAGTGAGCTAGCGGTCTTCTAGAGATACAGGGGGGAAGAACTACCAGAGGTGTTCGAAGACACACTATGGTAGCTTGTTCACATGCACCTATACTATGCTATAGACACTTCTAGCTAACCTGCAAAAGAAGAACTCAAAATACACTAGACATGCTGGAATCATTCTGTGAAAGCATAAGGGAAAATGACTTAACATAAAACAAAGCCATAGACATATGCAAACCTGCAACCTCAAATGGAGGCAACAATGCTTCTTTTTGATTCAAGGTAAATTTTGGCAGGGCTCCACCTTACAAGTTGAGAGATTTCTTCTGAAATGAGAAGTTACAATATATATAGAGAAGAAGAAAACAAAAGCGCCCCTTTTGGAAAAGACTTTGGCTCCCTTTAACAAGTGGCCTACGTGTGCTGGGAGTATTGGAAAGAGGAAGCCGCTGAAAGAGAATGCTATGTTGGTTCTGATTTTAACTTTAGGTGTTTCAAATACATTAAACATCATGTGTTAAAACATAGGTCATGCCATCTGTCTATAAATAAGACCGCTCCTTCAAGGCATTCACATGGTTTGTCTGCTCATCAATGCAAAGTGAAGAAAAATGGGTCATGTCATTCACTGTTTGTGCCCCTTGATGACCACTTGGCAGATACTATGTCAATCACTGGAGTAACTCCTTGAATCGACACCTTCCTTTGCCACTTGGACTGTTTTGTCCATTTTTACACTTGGCTCTTTTGCCTCTTCCTGTCTTTGTCTTTTCTAGTTCCTTCATCCTTTGGGGGCTATCTTTTGCTAATTCTTTAGCTCTTTGGGCTCCCTTCTCGATGAATTCTTCCTTTTGGCTTTAAGCCTTTGAATTCCTTTGGGTTCACACCTTTCATTTAAAGATCAATGGCTATTTCATTGCCATAAAGTTGACGTTCATGCACCCGTCGCCATTTGGTCGATTCCTTTGGCCTTTTCTTTGATCCCTTTACAAGTGTTCCCTACCCTCGACAAGGGCACTTGTCCTTCGAGCTTTGGGAGACTCCCTTGAACCTTCTGATTAAACTAATTGATTGAAACAACAATTGGTTTAATGGTTCAATGGTTCAATACTGTGTTTTTCTCATTCATTTGACCGCTTGAACCAATCGCTTTGAACCAACTGATCGAACCCTTTGATTGAACTGACTAATTAAACCATGTGGGTAAACCATTTGTTTGAACCAACTGATTAAACCAAGTGATGATTCAAGTGGCAGTTCAAAGTGATTGAACCAAGCATTTTAACCAAGCGGTTGAACCAAGCGATTGAACCAAGCAGTTGAACCAAGTGATTGAACCAAGCGACAGTTCAAGCGGCAGTTCAAAGTGATTGAACCAAGTGGTTGAACCAAGCGATTGACCTAAGTGGTTGAACCAAGTGATTAAACCAAGTGATTGAACCAAGTGGTGGTTTAAAGTTCAAGTTCAAAGTTCATGTTGTTGAACTGGTTCATCCTCTTGCTGAAAGACTTGTGCAAACCAGAAATTAAACTGGCTCAGAACAACAGGGAAAGAAGGAGACCGATTTTGCCTTACAGGGCCAAAATGGTCAACAATGCCCTCAAGGCCTTTATCTTGTAAATTGATTTTTTAATGTTGTAATTTTTTCATGTAATAGTTGATTTTGATTTTATAATCTTGCAGGTATCTTGCTCATACTGATAATTTGATCACATAGTTTCACAAGGGCAAACACTAGCTATTTTTTATTAAACATGGAGGTACACAACCTATAGGGAAGAGGAGTGAATAAGATGACTATGGTGATTAGTGACACTAGTATAAGTTGTGTCATCTCATAGAGAGGTGATAGCATGGACCTAGTTAGAGGGAAAGTAGTTATCTCCCTCATGGAGATGAGGATGAGAAGGATATTCTTTCCTGTGCATAAGATATGGCATTGAAACTTCAAACATAGTTGTTAGCTTATGTATTAATTACTCTATGTGTGTATAGGTTTGTTTATTAATTAAATTCCACATAGGAGAAAGATAACATTATATGGGATATGTCATATATTAAAATTGATATAAAACATTATCTATACATGTGTTGTCTTTTTTGAGTTAATTCTAAATTAAAAGGAACAAGCATGCAAATAAAAGTATTAAAATTTACAATATAAAGTGATACACCTCTTCTGTTATTATGATCATGAAAATATGCAATACAAATCAAAAGATATATGGATCTAAAATCTGAGTTCTGGAAATGTAAACCCTAGGGTTAGGGTTGCTTTACAAAAAAATTAATTATATTAAATAAATGAAACCTTAATGTGGGATTGGTTAAATGAACTAGGTTATGCAAAAAAATCGAAAAAATAGAAGTTTGTAATCCTAATTTAGTGCACAAAATTTGGGAGAAGGTAAACCCTATGCAAAACTAGTATTTTAAGCAATGTTCAAAGTAAGTCAGGTTCACTAAATGTTTTGACCTTTTAGGGTTTAGCTATGTAAATATTAATTTTGATTAAAGGGTTGAGTTGTCTAAATCAGTGGAATAATATGCAATAAATAACTATTGAATTGTTATAGAATTTGACTTGCTTTGACTTTCTAAAAATAGTAATAAATATGTGCAAATAAAGTCTTATCTAGAAAACACCTGACATGGAAGATCTGAGTTCTAAAAATTGGGATGTGAATAGATTTGAGTATTGTCAATAGGGTCATTGAGTCATATCTTCTCTTGGATAGTAGTGCTCTACTTGGATAGTAGTGCCATGTGGCTATAGTGTCTTGAAAATGGTGCTAGTGTCCTCTATATAGGATTGTTCCTAAATTATGGGTGCACATGCACCTGTATTTTTTGGTTTTATTCATGTGTGCATAAAATCTAAAACAATGTATTGTGCATGTAATGGCTGATTTATGATGGAAACCCTAATCCTCCTTATAAGTATGGCATGAGATAAAAACGTGTGTTTGTGAGTAGGATAAATTGGACATCCTCAACACCCCACTATGAAGAGAGTTTCCTACATACCAATACTCTGAGGAGGGATCAAGCTCTATGTAGTTATCCCAACTAAGTGCTAGTGTAAGTGTAAGTGAATGCTTTAATGATAGTGGTCTTGAATTCCTTGAGTGTGCTTGAGATTGGAAATCTTAAAAATTTGGGCTTAGGGTAGCTATAGATGGTAGTACATAGAATGAAGGCATAATAGGGATTAATAACCTTGATTTTTCTCAACTTGTTTTTTATCTAAATAGGTTTTTTGCATCTATTTTCCATCTAGTGGATATAGGTCTAAGAGTCTTGTATTTATAGTGTTTCATAGCTTGTGTAGATAAGAAAATGTGCTTAGGCCAACATTAGGAGGGTTTAACATTTGAAAATATATCCATTTAAGAGAGTTAGGGTAAAGTACACTAGCACCATGTTGGGGACACTAGTACCATGTGGCTCTAGTGTCCTTAATGTGGCACTAATGTCCAACTAGTAGGCTACTAGGAACTAAGGGCTAGAATCTAGGAATGAAGGTCTGAGACTATGTTTTAGCTAACTAGGGACATCTGTGTTCTGCATAAAGGCTAGAAAAGTGTGATAAAGGCTCTAAGATAGGTCTAGAGATAATTTAGGAATAGGTTATCTCCAACATCACCGTTAAAATTCAAATATCACTTTTATGTGATTATAGTGTGCAAATTATTTGAAAAAAATTGGTTGCAACTTCTCAAGAAAAAACTTATGGCCCTGAGTAAAAGTTAAATAATTTTGTGTTAAATGTGACCAGGGGATTAACTTCCATATGACTAGGGGCTAAGACCAAATTTGGGTGCTCTCCCCCCTCACTTTGATTAATGTGATTGATGGGCAAGTGACATCATCTAAAAATTGACCCCTTTTTGAAAATGAATAGTGTTACACTTCATGTGATAAAATTTGATGTCAGCATGGTCATCATTAGGGTTTGAGGGTCCCTACACACTTGAAAGGGTTTTAGATTGCTCCTATAGTCAACATATTTGGTGTCAAGGTTAAAATACCTTGTTACATGGGGGCTAACGACTGAACATGCACCTCAAAGTCCTGATGCTAAGATTATCGACAATTCTCACAGTAGGAACAGGTGTCAGGGTTACATCCTCTTCATATAAGTGTCAAAAGTTTCTAACTACTCCTATAGTCTAAAATCCTTGTGCAGGGGTTTTGGTCTACTCCTCAAGTTTAAACTCTTGATGTCAAGGTTTTTGATTGTTCGTGTAATCCAAAATCCTTATGTCAGGGAAGTTGACTATACTTGCAGTCAAAAGCCCCAATGTTAGGATTTTTTGTTGAAGATGTAACATCTATTTGTAGTCATCAAGTTTGGAGTATTAGAGGTAAGAGGTGTCCTTATAGGTATCAAAGATGTCAATGGCTCCTATAGTGTTGGGAATTCTAGAGTTTTTTTAGTGCACATAGGTATGAAAACCTTAGTTTTCTAAAAAACACCAAATCTGCTCTACCTCTTGAAAATTGACTAAAGACCCATTAGAGATCTCTAAAAACCTAGAAAAACCCAAGTATTTTTCATTGAATAATGTAGACTATATGGATTTACATGAAATCATCAAAAAAGCCCCTAAAATACTATCATGAAACTTGGTTGTGTTTACAACTAATCATAGGGTTTTGACACCCTCTAAATCTTTTGGTGCAAGTCATTTTACATGAAAACCTGATAGATGAAATATTACCATTAGGTGACACCTTTCAATTGTTCTTTTTCTAAATCTAGATCAACATAAAACCTCAAAAGAAGAATAAAATTTGGGAGAGGGTGAATCTTCAATATGTTAGGTCAATTAATGGTAGATCTATGACATGTAAGTTGAAACTCAATATTTCATGATAGGAACAATGAAATTCATCTACCAGAAAACCTCTTATATCATGTCATAAGTGGTCCATAATTGAGGATCTATTGGATAGAGTTGAATGCATTACCATTAGGAGAGACCTTTCAATTGTTCTTTTTCTTAATCTAGATCAACACAGGACCCTAGAAGAAGAAAAAAATCTTGGAAAGGGTGAATCTTCATTATGTCAAGTCAAATAATGGTAGATCTATGACATGTAAGTTGAAACTCAATATTTCATGATAGGAACAATGGAATTCGTCTACCATAAAACCTCTTATACCATGTCATAAGTGGGCCATGATTGAGGATTTATTGGATAGAGTTGAATGCAAGAATAAATTACATGTGTGTAGTAACAAAATCAAACATAAGTCATGAATAAGTAATTTCTCAATGATTAGAAGATTACAATAGTAACATTAACATAACTAGCTATAAAGGATTTATGAAGATACATTATATAAGCGAAAGATAAACATGTCCTCACTCCCTCATGAACGTGGGATTATCTTTCACAATGAACTAAAGAGATGCCTAAGAAACCTAACTAAATATGTGTAGGTAAAAACCATTAAATGAAATAAAAACCAAAACTAACACTTTTAGGAAGGAGTGAATGAGATACTGTCTCCCAACTTTCTCACAAGTTACTCAACATGTTGGAAGTTGTTATCATATATTAAAACTAACAAGTTACTTCTCAACTACTACTCCCACACTTACACAAGGTGAAAGGTTCCAAAAAATGGCTCAATAAAATATCACACTTTAATGAATTGAAAATTTATCAATCCAAAGGAGTAAAGTCGATTTGGTTAAATATCCAAGCTCAATCCATAAAGGAGAACAAATAAAAAGGGTAAACACCCTAATATAATCCAAAGAATAATTAAGGTGAAAATGGATAAACAACCTAATTCAATCCAAAATTGAAGATAATAAAGAAAATTAGGTGATACAACATTAGTAGAGGTTCAAGATATAAATGGCTAAACAAACTCAAAATCCATAGCAAGGAAAACCATAAAAAGATGATGTCAATCAACTTAAAAATTCCAATCAAGAACCAAAATAGTTTCAAGGTAAGCCACGTCAAGTGGTAAAAGTTCATAATTTTAGTTATAATAATACTTAAAAGTGTAGATTTGGGAGGCCACAACCATAGAGTAGGCAGATAACATACTAATAAAATAGAAACATAACTCTTTAATACCCTCATACAATATGAAGTACACATTGCAACTATGAGTTTCCAAGATCGCCACACACTTACCAACATGTAAGTGGAAAAGTTCATGACATGTTCCCCAAACAAGAAAAAGGGTTGAACTATGTGGAGGCATCAAAATTCTCCATCTACAGAACTTCTCTAGCCAACATGAAGTAGAAGACACCATCTTGCAAAGCTTGAGGAATGTAGACAAATCATGATTAATGGTACATGACTCTGATCAAAAGGAAAACATACTTAACATCATATAAGATATAAATCCACTCAATGAACTTATGATGATGTAACTTGATGGTGAGAGAGTATCAAATCATCTTGATTCTATCTAACTATAACCAAACCTCTCCCAAAAGCCAAGGAAATGCGTGGAAAATTAATTTGTAAATAAAATCCTAACATAGAGGAAGATACTAACATAACATATTACAACCATCTACAATGAGGAAGATTCCCACCACTCAAGGATGGTATCAATCTCTGAGGCATCTTCCAATATCCCCTCCCTTATAATTAATGTTCTCAAGGCACAAAACTCCATCAAATAGGGGCACACTTGTTTAGGTGAGCTGTTGAGAAGTGTGGTCATTGATGTCAAGGTTGATGTCATTGATGTGACAAATAAGCCATGTGGAAAGAGAGAATTTAAAGGCAAGAGATAATTTTAATTCAAGAGAGTATTTTAAGGCAAATAATGTCTCTTTTATTGGTTAATGTCAAGGTTTAAGTCAACTTGAAGTTGTCAGTGTTGTCACAAAGAGGTATGATGGTCAAGTGAGCATTAAAGCATGGTTATGAGGATCTAGGTATGCATGAGGTTATAAGAGAATTTTGATAAAAAATAAATTGTTTTAGTTGTGTGAGAATATTTTATAAATATTTTTCTTATTTTTTATCATTAAGGTAAGCATGTTTTATACTAGTTCTTGAGTATAAGGTGTCTTGAGAAGCCTAGTCTAGACCCTGTGAGAAGGTGTGCATAGTGAAGTTTGGTGAAGTAAGTAAGCACAAGATTTTGAGAGGTTTTTTGGCATTATGTGATCATGTAATTAGATTTTATATACTTTCATAACTATTTCAAGGATAGTCGTCAAGTTTCAAGTGCTTAGTAAGCCTAGTGATGACACTAGTCATGGCATGTAAAGTCCTTATGAGAAGGTATGAGCTTGGTGGCTTGGTGAGATGAGTGAACACAAGCATGAATGAATGTATGAGGTTGTTTGATATTTCATGTGAGGCATTGGAGCACTCATAATATTCTCAGCTTTAGCCTACATCGGTAGGCCCTTCATATCAAGTCTGCAACTAGACCACTTCCAAATCCTGCTTGGCCTAATGAGGTATCATGGACTATTGTCAAGGCATGTGAAGGATGTATGGTAGTGTTTAAGCATGAGATAGGTTGATTGATTATATGAGTGAGGTGGAGAGCACATGGAAAGAGGCATGAAGGTTAGTTTTAAGGCTTAATATGGCTTGCAGATCAAGGTCTAAAGAGCAAAGAGATAAACTATCACCTAATGAAGGGACATGATCAAAGTTTAAGGTATCTGAGCTCATATAAGAATTTTCAAAGGTAAGGTATGTTGTTTCAAGTTTTTTCATGTAGTTTGAGGTCATATTTTGAATAATAAGGCATGAAAAATTGTTTTGAGGTCTCTTGAGTGCTTAGAATGAAGGGTTCTCAACTTGAGAAGGATTTTCTTGTGCTCATTAGCTCATCAAACCTTTGCATGGGAACCTAAGATATTCATGGTAGATGAGGAAGGGTCCTAGATAAAAATTATAGGCATTTGTGTTTGGATTGAGGGGCTATGCCTTATGAATAATTGTCAAGAATGAAAACATGTTTAAACCCTCATAGAACCCTAATAAAGACATGATGTTGAAGATGTTGATCAAAAGTGCCTAGAATGGATTGGTATGTTCAGGTAAGCTATTGTTGTAGACACTAGAAAACCATACACTATAGCTCTAAGTGTCACATTAACACCCCTTGGCCCCTTTAGGTTAGGATTAATTATTAAAATCCTTAAAACATCCATTTTTACCCCATTTTGACTTAATTTAATTAGTTAATTAAATAAAATAAGATATTTCCACCTCCCCAACCAAATCCATTTCTAATTAATCAACACCTAGCCTAAAGACCATTTTCACCTTGGCATTTAATGTCTTAACTCCCTAGACTTCTTTCTCATACATCCACATGCCCCTTTAATTAACCTTAGACCATTTCCTAACCTCTCAACTGCCAATCATAAGTGTAAATGGCTAATTTTAGCCATTTTGACCTTTTCTCCTTGATCGGTGACGATCAACCCTCGACCGACATCGGTTGACTAGGATCGGTGACAGTTACATATTGCTAGACCAAGACCTATGCCCAAAAGGTTGAATCATGGAGGATAAATGTGCAATCACTCAAGGCAAAACTAATAAATTTTATCGAACCAAAGCTAGACATAGACTAAAAGGACACTCCAAAATCTTAACATCAAGGATTTTGGGACTGTTACTCTATCCACATTATTCTAGGCTCCAAGTGGCTCACCACTCAACTCCAAACTTCTTGAAGCCAAAAATAATTAAGCTAAGTATATTGTATTTTGCACAAGTTCAGATATATAATAATAGTGATTTAAATCTTACACCCATTTTTATTCTCTGCCCACACACTCTTCATGTTGGAGTCCTGTAACTATAAACACTCACCCTTCCCACCAAATAGCCGCTGACCACTCTCAACCATTTTGAGCATCAAACCCTATGTCTAATATCACTAGGACCCTATCTAGACTCCATGACCATTAATTAGTCCCGAAAAACCTTACAAAACCCTTATGTAACTTATCTATAGTCCATTCTGCCTATAACCAACACCCTGTCAAAACCCATAGTAATTAGTAGTGGTCACTATTGACTAAAAATGATCACCCATTAATCAGTGTTGGTCATTTTTTAACCATCACTAGTTACGAATGATCGGCACTGATCATTGTGTAATCTTGTTTTACACAAACAACAAGATTAAAACACCTCTCTACCTCAACCAAAAGCCTATTTCTCAACCTTTATCACTACACAGACTCAACATCAATAACCTAAACCACACCTTAAGAGTCTAGCATTTATTTTAATGTTATTTTGTTAAAATAAGCATTATTTATTGAAAATCACTTATTTCATTTGGATTGGGTAATTTCATTACTTCATACAACCTATTTTATCAACACTTTGCTTAACATTAACTTATTTTAAAGAGTGGATTCATAGCCTCCAAGGAAGTATAATGCTTCTTAGATCTAGCTTGCATTAGGAAATCCAACCACATATCTTACTAACACATCCTTTTCTAGTTTCTTTCTTAATGTAGGTCATCTTCCCAAGCCAAAGAGGAGTTATCCACAATCGACTGGATACACGTGCACAACCAAACTAGGTTCTTCTTACCTCACCCTTATTTCAAGTTTTACTCATTATAAAAAAAATAAAATAAAGTGAAAAAATAGTGAAACATTCTGGCACACCTGGTGGGACCCTCATGTTTCATGGATTCATTAGTTGCATTTATATGCATTCTTTTTATTCTTCTTGTTGTTCTTGTATGCAATCAAAAATGCATCATGTCCATAAATCAATCCTAGATCAGATGGAATAGAACACATCTACACTTTTGATTGGGGGCATACAATTGTTAAGTGGGAGTATGACCAATGTGAGGATCCACTAGACTCGATTAGGGGATCACTTGTCACAACACACTGTGCAAGATAGGGTTCCAAAACCTCTAGTCTAACTCAATTACATAAAAACCCTAAAAGAGTCCTATGATTTAATATTTCACTAATCTAATAATAAGAAAAGTAAATATAATTTAGTGCACACCAAAACTTGTGGCATAAAGTGGGGGTTAGTAAAGTAAAGCAATCAAAACATGTATAGGGAACTTCAAATAAAGTAAGTATGAGTAACACCCTAATACATGGAATATGAAGAGTAATATTATTTGAGCCAACATTTATGCTACTTCTATCTACTAAAAGAGAGGAGAAAAAATTTAGAATATACTTACCTGAATGTGAACCCATCAAGACTCAATCTCTCCCTTGGCCAAAGGGGCTTCGCAAGAGGTGTTATGCTTTATAAGGATAACTTTGTTAGGACAAAACATCCAAGACCTATCCACAAGACTAGATTCTCCAAAATAATAAACCTAAGCGAAGTCTCCTCAAGTATAATGGTGAAAGAGTAGATTGTGAAGAAGTGCGAGTGAATAATAACTCTTGATTGCATATCTTAATAATGACCAAAATTACCTTGTATATATAAGAGTATCTTACCCTAAAATTATTTAGGAATGTCAAATATGATAGATTGACCTAGCACATTTTTGAGCTAACTCTCTAAGTTTGTGCTAGGTCGGCCGAGAGGCTAACAAATAAAAAAGAGAGAAAAGATCCACAAACTGTACTAGGTTGACCAGGTCAACCTAGTATGCTAAACAAGTCAAAAGGGTGCCAAGCAAGGAAATGAAGGATGGAAAGAGGAAAAAGACTAGAAGGTTGTGCAAAGGAGGAGAAACATTATAGGAAAAGGTTTTAAGAACTAGTTGGATTGGTAATAATAAGGCAAAAAAGGACAATGATCCTACAAAGCACCAAAGGTCTGTTTACCCATTTCCTAATGCACCCCTTAGGGCATGCACTCAGAGAGATTGAGTTTTGACAAGTTTCTGCAAGATGTAGAGCATCAGTAATTGATAAAAGTGTGAAAATATTATGTATATACATATGTCCTACTTGAATCTCATCACGTGTCACTAAGGTGTAACAGGGGATGGAACTTCGAGAAAGAATATAAGGACATACACAACGTTGATGCTAAAAAAAAAGTTACAACATTTTAAAAGCATAAAATAACTGAAAGTAAATGATTGAAAGGGACACTAATCTAAAAAGTAAATATAATGCGTACCTTGACTTACTTTTTATAATGGGATGGTTGTTTGTTGTGCTATTAGTTTTGATTGTGTAAGGCACAAGATTGCTTTCGACAAACCCAAGAATGCAAAACTAAAGATAAAAGACAAACAAATGCAAGAAAAGCCAAGACAATTGGTGCTATGAGGATGAGATGTACTTGGGAAATTTGGCAAGCTAGGGTGATAGGTGTTATGTTAGACCAAATAACCAAGTCAAACAACAAGAGTAAATTGGGTAACTAAAAATCCAAGGCTACTAAAGACTGAAAAACTCATACAAGCTATCATAAAGTGAGAAAGGCAAACTCACCAAATCAAACCAATGATACATGTCAAATATGATAGAAAAACAAATTGAAAATAAAATGGTAAAAGACTAAACAAAAAGGACAAAATGGTAAAACAACTTTGATGAGTGAGCACTAACAATCCACATCTCACTCAATAATGGAAAAAGAATGCATAAAAGGGAAAATAACATTGTCGAGTGAGCAGTAATAAACCATATCTCACTCAATAATAGAAAAATGGTATGGACTCAGGTGTCTATAATAACAAGATAACAAAATCATGATAAATGGAAAAATAAAAGTAAATTAAGTTTAGTAAATGTAAAATGAGGTAAATAAAATGATCCAAAGTTGCTCAAACATGTTGTTTCCCTCTAAGGATAGATAAAATTGAAGCAAAGGAGTGCTAGCATGTTTTTAAGAGGTGAAGAACAAGGGAAAACAAATTTGGAATCACAATTTGTCTATCAAGCGGGGAAAATGAAATGGGTGAGGGGATAATGAAGGAAAAACCAAGGTAGAGAGAACTCTTTATCGAAGTCAAGACACTCAAATTAGGTTTGTCAAAACAAGAACACTTTTGACCTTAAGAATAATGAAGAATTTCTCTTTAGTGACACAAGTCTTGGGTAAAAAAATGGAGTATATAGATCATCCTATGAAGGTTATATGCATGAAAAGTAAAATGGACCTACCTCCCCACGACATGTTCCCCGCTCTTCAAGATTCCTTGTAGACCCATTGATCTACTACAAAGGTTGGTTACATGCATGAGAAAGTAAGTAACACCATAGAGTTTTTTTAAATCCCCTATTCCAATCTATTGGCCTACTACACCCCAAAGGACTTTGGCTCTATATGAATATGACTGTGGAGTTTTAGCTTCAATTGGAGATAGGAGATGTGCTTGAAATCAAATTTTTTGGTGTGATTTTGACTTTTGAGATTCGTATGTTGCCTTTTATATATCATTACCTTTTATGTTCAAATGATTTGGCTTTTAACTTTCTTATGATGGCTTTTTCTATTCCTCCTCCATATGGATTTGGAAAACCAAACATGGGTGCTAAAGATGACTTTCATTTGAAAACTTTGGAGAAGGTGGCTAAGAGAGAACTTCAAAGACCATAGGGTCTAAGATTCTCATAAATCTAGGTGAAATAAAAGTGTTATCTTGACTTCAACCTCGTTTTATCTAATGTGAAGATGAAAGAAAGGGGAAATCAAGAGGAATGACACATGGAACAAATTTGAATTACTTCAAATTGCAAAAAATGTGACAAATGGCAAAGAGAAGAGATACAATGACATAAAATTATGATTCCTTGTCATAATAAAGAGCGAAATGAATGAAAACATGCTAACATATATTGTTGTGTAGATTTCATCTAGCAAAAGAAGCAAAAGCAAAAGCTAAAGTTTAAGAACAAGGATCAAGAGCATGAAAAGAATGGTAATCTATGAGGAAGGTCAGGTCCTATCCATAATATTATAATGTAACTCATAAAAAAGAGACCCACGAGGGTGCTAATAATCAAGAAAAAAAATCAAAAAGTGAGGAAGCCTTTGTACGAAGCACCTCACAAATAAAAACGTAAAGGATGCCAAAACAACATCAACAAGCAGTAAAAAGAGAAGGAAAATAGAAAAAAGATGGTGGTTTTATGAGGAATGTTAGGTCCTATCCACGGTCTTACAAAGCAACTCATAAAAGAAAACCCAAGGGATGTGAAAAATAAGAGAAAATGCAAGAAGATAAGGAAGATTATAGTACATCAAGAAACCAAAAAACTAAAAGGGAGGACTAAAGGTTTTTGAAAGGAAAGAAACTATTACAGAGGGAGGGACCCATGCTTAAATAACCTACAATTTTTTTTAGATAAATATAGATATAAAACATGACAAGAAGGAAATGGTTAGGCAAAGTAATTTTTAAGGAATTGAGCATTGGTGGGCTATTTGAAAACATGGCCTTCATTAGTTTGAAGATGATAAGTGCTTGAACCAAGAATGTCTTTAACTAAATATGGGCCCCACCATTTTTGGGCATATTTGCCTTTTTTATCATGGGTGTAATATAATTTAAGGACAAAATCACCAACTTTAAAAGTGTGGACTTTAACACATTTGTTATGTTGTCAAGCGATGTGAGCTTTGTATTGGCAATTAAATTGTAATACAAAAAGATGATGTTCATCAAGAAGATCAAGGGAATGAAGGTGAGATTCACATAATTATTCATTGAGAATAATGTCGTGAAAAGATATGCATAGAGAGGGAATCTCAACTTCTAATGGAAGGACTGACTTAGAACCATAGACTAACGAAAATGGAGTTACCTCATTGGTAGTATGAATGCTAGTTTGATAGGCCCTAAGTGTAGGGTAAAGATGAATATGCCAATCTGTGAAGGTTTCATGAATTATCTTTTGAATAATATTGTTGAGAATTTTATTGGTGACCTCAACTTGACCATTCCATTACGGATGATAAGGCATGGAAAACTTGTGATTGATCTTGAATTTGGTATAAAGTTGTTTAACATGTTTATTTTTGAAATTACCACCATTATCTAAAATGATGGTATGAGGAAGGTCAAAGTGACAAATAATTTGGTTAAGAATGAACTTGGATATGGTAGGACCGATAACATTAATAAGGGGCATGGCTTCTACCCACTTCGTAAAGTACTCGATAGTGGTGATGATAAATACATGCCCATCTTGGGAATGAGGAAGTTTACCAATGAGATCAAATCCCCATGTGGAAAATGGCCAAGGAGATTCAATAGTTTGAAGCTCGATAGGAGGTAAATGGATAAGATCATTGTGAAACTGACAAGGATTGCACTTCTTAGCAAATTCAATTGCATCCTTTTTGACAGTAGGCCAAAATTAACCCATACGTAGGCATTTACATGTTGTATTATGTCCACTACAATGACCATCGCAAATGGCCTCATATGCTTGCTCAAGAAGAGGATGAACCTCATCTTGCATAACATAACGGAGCAAGGTACCTTTGGTATTGTGATAGTAAAGGATGTTATGTTGAAATACATACTTGAAATCTTGTTTATGAATGCATGTGTTTTCATGAAAATCTAGATTAGGAGGATAAGTTTGATGTTCTAAGTATTGAATGATATCTTGATACCAAGGGCTTTGTTGAATAGTCACAACCTCGATGTGATAGATAAGTGAATCAGGTGGTTGGATAGATGATGGAGATTTTTAGATTTGAATAATAAAAGAAGGATAAAAAAGAACTTGATGAGGATGAAAGAGAGAATTTGAAGAGTCAAGAGAATCAACAATGGAATTTTGGTCTTGAGGAATAGGCTGGATAGTGAAAGAGACAAAGTCCTTAGCAAGAGTGGTTGTAATTTTATGATAGGTAATGAGGTTCTCACTTTTACATTGATAATCACCATTAACTTGATGAAAAATGAGTTGAGAATCTCCTAAAGCATGAATATATTGGATGTTAAGATCAAGATAAGATCTCATGCCTAAGATAAGAGCTTCGTATTTAGCCATATTATTAGTGACATCAAAAGTAAAGAAAAAGGCTAAAGGAATGATTTTATCGAGAGGACTAGTGAGAATGTAACCTACCTCGGGTCCTTGAAGGCATTTAACACGATCAAAGTGGAGGGTCCAAGTATCCTCATGTAAGTCAACATTAATTTTAGGGAGCTCCTCGATAACTACCTTTGGTTTAGTAATACCAGAGGGAGGGAAAGATTCTTCAAGTTGATTGGCTTCAAGATCAATAGTAAAGCTATGAAAATAGTCTTTAAGGGATATATCTTGATTAAGACATTTAATGTAAAGGATATTGTCATTTTGAAGGTCATCTTGAAGTGAAAAAGTGGCTAGAATGGGAGCTATGGCAAGTTGGTCAGCTATGACTTGCCCTTTAACAAATTTTTGAGTGATGATGTAGAGATCAAACTCCATAAGTAAGACCATTCATTTGCCAATTCTATATCTAGGAAGAAAGGCTTTGGAGAAGAAATAATGAAGGGGATGAAGGGGGTCTAAATGAATAATGACATAAGTAGTTTGGTATAACATATAATGACAAATCTTTTCAGTTGAAAAATAGATAGCGAGGCAATCATGCTTAACTTTGGTATAATGTGTCTCATAATCAATGAGGCCTTGGATAATGTAGTAAATAACATACTCTCTTATTGCATCATCTTGTTGGGAAAGCATTGCCCCAACTGAAATTGGTGTGGAAGAAGTATAGAGAATCAATGGTTTATCATTGAAAGGTGGATGAAGTAATGACTCTTTCATATTATCGAAAGATTTTTGACATGGATCCATCCATTCTAAAGTTGTACCTTTCTTGAGAAGGGAATTTATAGAGTAAATACAACAAGCCTTTTTGGGGACAAATCATGTAATTGCCCCAAGTTTGCCTAAATAAGTATGAATGTCAAGAATAGATCAAGGAATGGGCATGTTAATAATAACACTACTTTTGGCTTGGTCAAAATTGATGCCATGAAAAGAGACTAAGAATCCTAATTTTTTCCCAGATGTGACTCCAAAAACACATTTTAAAGGATTAAGTCTAACTTTGTATTTAAAGAGATGGTCAAAAATTATAGCAAGATTGGAAAGATGGTTATTACGATGTTCAGATTTAACAATTAGATCATCCACGTAAGTTTTAACAATTTGATGGATGAGATCATGAATGATGTGAGTCATTACACATTGGTATGTGGTTCTAACATTCCTAAGATTGAAAGGCATTTTGACGTAATAATAGGTGCCCTATTATGTGGTGAAAGGAGTCTTATATTGGTCCTCAAGAGTGATATGAATCTAATTGTATCTTGAGAAGCCATCCATAAGAGATAACATTTCATAACCAGTAATGGAATTGATGATGACATCTATTGAAGATAAGGGGAAGTTGTCTTTAGGACAAGAAAGATTAAAGTTATAAAAATAAATGCAAATGTGGATGACCATAGTGACCTTCTTCTGAACAGGAACAATGTTAGAAACCCATTCGAAGTAATCCACTAGTTTAATGAACTTAGCATTTAGTAATTTAATGATTTCCTTATGACATAGATTAGTAACTTAAAGTGGGAGTTTAAGTTTCTTTTGATGCACTGGCTTAACATCAAGATAAGTGATGATGTTATGAACCATAATATTAGGGTCAATACCAGGCATGTCTTGGTAGGACTAAGCAAATGCCTCTTGATATTTATCAAAGAATAGGCTAAAGTTGTTATGCTTAGATGGTGAGAGTTCTTGAGAAATTATGATTGGTTGAGGAGAAGATGGGGTACCATATTTGATATGAGTTGTTTCTTCAATAAGCATGGCATTGTCATCTTGAAAATGGTAAGGTATGTTAGGTAAGGCAGAAATTGGATTTGTTTTAAGATCAATGCTAGTGACAAAGTTGTTGAAGCAAGAAGTTTTATTATTGAAATTTCAAAGTTTATGATGTTGTCGATGAATTTGAGGTTCCCAGGCATGAAGTAAATTAAGAATATCTTCATCACTAGGAAAGGTAGGAAGAGGACAATAATATTCAACATCTACTCCAAGGTCTAGAATTTTATTGCCATGGTGATCATATTTAGAATGAATTTGATGGACATCAGTTGTCTTGGCATCCAGTGTAATTTTGAAAGAAGATGAAGAGGATGGATTTGACAAGATGGGAGTGTTAATAGATTTTATGCTAGTAGAAGAATTTAAATAAATGATAGGATCCATAGGAGGTAGAGAAGATGAAGGAACATCTGTAGGTTGGGAAGGTGTAAGTTGTTCTACCACCCAAGGAATATCAATAAGAGGAAGATTGGTTGGAGGTAGATGACCCTCAGGATCTAAGTCATGATGTGTAGATATAGTATGTACATCCCTATTAAAGGCATGAATTTTGGATAAAATCTTTTGATAGTGTTGGACATCCAAGTCTCTAGAGTGAGCTTGGGCCATGATGTAGTTGTCATCATATGTTGGAGAAATTGTATATGCTTGAAAATCAAGGGGAGTTTAAGAAGGATAAATCCCAATGTTGCTAAATGTATGAGGGGACATGGTGAGAATATATTGGAATAGTTTAGACACTCCAAAATCATTACAAATGAAGGCATCTTTAGGTAAAGATGGCTCTTGAACATTGCATGGATGGGGAAGTCAGTAATCTCATCCATGATAGGAATAGTATGATCTCAAGGGAAGAGAATTGGAGGAAGCTAATGTCAGGGTGCGAAACACCGAAAGCACACAGTTGATTACCAAACCAGGCAACTTAATATGCGAAAATTAACCAGATTCAACAAGTAACTAGAATTCAGAATAACACAGAATATGAGAGACAATACACAACTTGTATTAATAACTTTTACAGAAAAGAATACAATAAAAAAGATGCCACTTCTTCTCCACCACCTCTTCAGAGGTTTCCCACACCTCAAGTGAACAATAATTCTCTCCTCAAAGCTCTCTCTACTAGGTCCCAACACCCAACTCAAATACAGAGTTGGTGTTCACCTTACACCTGTGCTCCACGCACTCCACAAGTGCTCCACACACTCCACAAGTACTCAAAGTACTTCAAGTAGATCTCCCATGAACCTGCAACAACCTGCAATTCAACAGACCATACTTATGGAAGGAACTGCCTTGCCTTCCTCTTAGCTCTCCATGTACTCCATGTACATACCAATGAGTACACACCATACTCCAAGTAGATCCTACCTGATTCTACTCCTTGTGTTGCTGTCCTATCTGATCTCCAACCTACAGATCAATACTAGTTCTGCACACCTGTGAACCTTGACCTTGCACACACACACACACCTGTAGATCAACGATCTTACTTACCATGTAGATCTCCTATAAGGGCCATGCTCACCTGATGACCAAGATCATACATACCTGAAGAATCCAGCTGACTCTCCAATCCAGCACCCACACACCTGGTACTGTGGCACTAAGAGGAACGCACCATTGCTCTACCTCACACACTGAAGGAGCTTATAATTATGCTCTCTTACTCCCTAGCACTAAGTTTCCAATACAACCATGAGTCTATTATATAGATCTCATCCAAAACAATAATTAGACACCTAGTACAATATTTAGATCCACAGCTCTCAGTCTATAATTAGCACTAAGCATGTAAACACTTGGTTCGTCAACCAACTGCCCGTAATAAACTCGCAGTCGAACCACACAGGCAACCGATGCCGGTCCCTATCCACCTGGGGTTCGCCGACGTCGGCCGATCTCTGACCGACATCGGTTGCTTCCTGTCTCCTTCCTGCTGACGTCGGTTAGCCTGACTGACGTCGATGTCCGTGGCACTCAGCCATCCTTCTGCACCCTCCTCCATGTCTGCATCAGTGAAGCTTTTAGCTCCACAACTTAACAATCTCCCACTTGGAGATAAACAACTGCACTGTACCTATACCTGTACTTCGTCTAATTCATTTCTTGGTTTGTATCCCTCTTCAAGCTCCCACTTGAAGACTAACCACCACACATCCTGTGGTGCACCTCCTATCATTTGAGTACCCTACCACATCCAAACCTATAAAACACATGTAGTGAAGTCCTGACCCTGCTGTATACCTGCTGCTGGTCCCTCTCAAATCCCTGAGAACCCACTTCCCCGAATTGGCTCCTAACTCTTTGACAACTCCCACTACATGGGAATACTCAGGTCTATACCAGACCTCATGTGATTTCAGACACTGTACCTGTCCAGCCCTTAGTGTGCTCCAGCTCTACATCCTGCGTAATGAACCTCACCAACACCTGATTCACATCAGCTCCCACTAGAGACAAAATAAACCTGTGATCTCCATGCCTCCCATGTCAAAGAATTTTGCTGCTCCAAACTCCTCCTGACATGCCACTAAACTAATCTTACCCTTAGCTCAGCAAAACCCTGTATGTACAAACCTGATAGCTAGCATACCATCCACATACAGCAATAGAATGATGTCGCGACTCATCATCCACCTAGTAAGACAAACCACAGTAGTTACCCTGACATTGACTAGAGTCATGCTCTGTCATCCCCCTGTCAAAACCTGTACCACTGTCCTACAGCTCCCTCAAGACCATATGCCTGGTCTTCCATTTCACGTGTCCGTTCACTCTATTCTTAAACTAAGGAATCCATTCATCTCTGTGCTTTCGCACCGGTTGACAACCCTACCAAAACTCCTGTTTGGTTTTGCATCATATCTCTGCCATGCTCCCACCTATTTTTTGGATCCTTCCTGCTCTACAATCAGCAATGAGTATAAAGAAGAGGAACAACGAATTTGAGGGCCTACTTACGTCTTCAGTCCTCCGTATGGGTGTTTGAGACTCCTTGACAGCATGCTGTCCACCCAAAATCCGTTACAGTGACCGACCTCGATCACTCCACAGTCTGCATCCTACCGACGTCAGTTTCCATGCGTTTGTCCTTGACTACCAACCTGCCAACGTTGGTGTCCCTGTTGCCGACATTGGTCATCTGACTGACGTCGGTCTTACCTACTGTCGATGTCGGTCCTTTTGACCGACGTCGGTCTTACCCTACTTGACATCACCGGCTTTGGTCTGCACATGACCGACATTGGCACCTGTCTGTTCGACGCTGATTCTTCCTGACCGACGTCGGTATCTGTGTTCGCCTGTGAGTGATGACTTTTTACCCGCGAGCTCCTTTGAATCAATCTCCATGTCCAAACTGCTCTGCTCAGAAGTATCCAGCACCATCCACTGGTTTCTGTCTGCCATCTCCTCCAAGAACACCAAGGCTTTCCAGTTCTTAAGCCTATCAAATATATCTATCTTTCGCTTAAGAACATGCATCTCCTTCCTGATCATGTGACCAAGCCTACGAAGCCACGTCTCTACAACAGAAGAAGAATCAGTAATATAAACAAGTAGATAAAGAGTACCTATTTTCTTACCACCAGCTAATTCAAGTGCACCCGCTGTGAGAGTTCTTGTGCATCTCTCATCACCCAATCTTTCTGAAGAAATTAGCCATATCTCCAAACCTGGGACCTGCATGACCTTCATCAACACCTGTGTGTTGGCCGCTTGCAATTTCAGCTTCACTTCCCCTTTGCCAATTCTTTGGCAAGGCTCACCAGCTCCTCTACCTGGGGCTGCATGGAAAGCGCAACCGAATCTTTTATCCAAGATTCAACTTTATCCAAGAAACCTCCCAGAGCATCCTGTGCAACATCACCTGCAACATCTACTTCTTCAGTTCCTTCTTGCTGATCTTCCACAAACCAACAATATTCTTTTACCTACTCTTTCTTTCCATGGGACCTTAAGTGACCATCTGTGCTTTTCAACTCCTCCATTCTTAGCTTACTTTCATCTTCCATTGCTCTGATCCCACTCAATCAGAAACCCCTGAGAGTGACCTGTAACCAAACACAAAACTTGCTTCCTGCAACCTGGCTCTGATACCACTTGTCAGGGTGTGAAACACCGAAAGCACACAGTTGATTACCAAACCAGGCAACTTAATATGCAGAAATTAACCAGATTCAACAAGTAACTAGAATTCAAAATAACACAGAATATGAGAGACAATACACAACTTGTATTAATAACTTTTACAGAAAAGAATACAATAAATAAGATGCCACTTCTTCTCCACCACCTCTTCAGAGGTTTTCCACACCTCAAGTGAACAGTAATTCTCTCCTCAAAGCTCTCTCTACTAGGTCCCAACACCCAACTCAAATACAGAGTTGGTGTTCACCTTACACCTGTGCTCCACGCACTCCACAAGTACTCAAAGTACTTCAAGTAGATCTCCCATGAACCTGCAACAACCTGCAATTCAACAGACCATACTTATGGAAGGAACTGCCTTACCTTCCTCTTAGCTCTCCATGTACTCCATGTACATACCAATGAGTACACACTGTACTCCAAGTAGATCCTACCTAATTTTGCTCCCTGTTGTGTTGTTATCCTATCTGATCTCCAACCTATAGATCAATACTGGTTCTGCACACCTATGAACCTTGACCTTGCAAACATACACACCTGCAGATCAACGATCTTACTTACCATGTAGATCTCCTATAAGGGCCATGCTCACCTGATGACCAAGATCATACATACCTGAAGAATCCAACTGACTCTCCAATCCAGCACCCACACACCTGGTACTGTGGCACTAGGAGGAACACACCATTGCTCTACCTCACACACTGAAGGAGCTTATAATTATGCTCTCTTACTCCCTAGCACTAAGTTTCCAATACAACCATGAGTCTATTATATAAATCTCATCCAAAACAATAATTAGACACCTAGTACAATATTTAGATCCACAGCTCTCAGTCTATAATTAGCACTAAGCATGCAAACACTTGGTTCGTCAACCAACTGCCTGTAATAAACTCGTAGTCAAACCACACAGGCGACCGATGCCGGTCCCTGTCTGCCTGGGGTTCACCGACGCCGGTCGATCTCTGACCGACGTCAGTTGATTCCTATCTCCTTCCTGCCGACGTCAGTTGGCCTGACCGACGCTGGTGTCTGTGGCACTTAACAACCCTTCTGCACCCTCCTCCATGTCTGCATCAGTGAAGCTTTTAGCTCCACAACTTAACAATCTCCCACTTGGAGATAAACAACTACACTGTACCTGTACCTGTAATCTGTCTAATCTATTTCCTGGTTTGTATCCCTCTTCAATCTCCCACTTGAAGACTAACCACCACACATCTCATGGTGCACCTCCTGTCATTTGAGTACCCTACCACATCTGAACCTACAAAACACATGTAGTGAAGTCCTGACCCTGCATGTATACCTGCTGCTAGTCCCTCTCAAATCCCTGAGAACCCACTTCCCCGAATTGGCTCCTAACTCTTTGACAACTCCCACTGCATGGGAATACTCAGGTCTATACCAAACCTCATGTGATTTCAGACACTGTACCTGTCCAGCCCTTAGTGTGCTCCAGCTCTGCATCTTACGTAATGAACCTCGCCAACACCTGATTCACATCAGCTCCCACTGGAGACAAAATCAAGCTGTGATCTCCATGCCTCCCATGCAAAGAATTTCACTGCTCCAAACTCCTCTTGACATGCCACTGAACTAATCTTACCCTTAGCTCAGCAAAACTTTGTATGTACAAACCTGCTAGCTAGCATACCATCCACATACAACAACAGAATGATGTCGCGACTCATCATCCACTTGGTAAGACAAACCACAGTAGTTACCCTGACATTGACTAGAGTCATGCTCTGTCATCCCCCTGTCAAAACTTGTACCACTGTCCTGCAGCTCCCTCAAGACCATATGCCTAGTCTTTCGTCTCACGTGTCTGTTCACTCTATTCTTCAACTAAGAAATCCATTCGTCTCTATGCTTTCGCACCAGTTGGCAACCCTACCAAAACTCCCGTTTGGTTCTGCATCATATCCCTGCCATGCTCCCACCTGTTTCCTGGATCCTTCCTGCTCTACAATCAGCAACGAGTATAAAGAAGAGGAACAACAAATTTGAGGGCCTACTTACGTCTTCAGTCCTCTGTATGGGTGTTTGAGACTCCTTGACAACATGCTGTCCACCCAAAATCCGTTACAGTGACTGACCTCGATCACTCCATAGTCTACATCTGACCGACATCGATTTCCATGCGTCTATCCCTGACTACCAACCTGCCAACATTGGTGTCTCTGTTGCCGACGTCGGTCATCTGACCAACATCGGTCTTACCTACTGCTGACGTCGGTCCTTCTGACCGATGTCAGTCTTACCCTGCCTGACATCACCAGCTTTGGTCTGCACATGACCGACATCGACACTTGTCTGTTTGATGCCAGTTCTTCCTGATCGATGTCGGTATCTGTGTTCGCCTGTGAGTGATGACTTTTTACTCGCGAGCTCCTTTGAATCAATCTCCATGTCAAAACTGCTCTACTCAGAAGTATCCAACACCATCCACTGGTTTCTGTCTGCCATCTCCTCCAAGAACACCAAGGCTTTCCAGTTCTTAAGCCTATCAAATATATCTGTCTTCTGCTTAAGAACATGCATCTCCTTCCTGCTCATGTGACCAAGCCTACGAAGCCACATCTCCGCAACAGAAGAAGAATTAGTAATATAAACAAGTAGAGAAAGAGTGCCTATTTTCTTACCACCAGCTAATTCAAGTGCACCCGCTGTGAGAGTTCTTGTGCATCTCTCATCACCAAATATTTCTAAAGAAATTAGCCATATCTCCAAACCTGGGACCTGCATGACCTTCATCAACACCTGTGTGTTGGCCGCCTACAATTTTAGCTTCACTTCCCCTTTGCCAATTCTTTGGCAAGGCTCACCAGCTCCTCTACCTAGGGTTGCATGGAAAGAGGCAACCGTATCTTTTATCCAAGATTCAACTTTATCCAAGAAACCTCCCAGAGCATCCTGTGCAACATCACCTGCAACATCTGCTTCTTCAGTTCCTTCTTGCTGATCTTCCACAAACCAACAATATTCTTTTACCTGCTCTTTCTTTCCATGGGACCTTAAGTGACCATCTGTGCTTTTTAACTCCTCCATTCTTAGCTTACTTTCATCTGCCATTGCTTTGCTCCCACTCAATTAGAAACCCCTGAGAGTGACCTGTAACCAAACACAAAACTTGCTTCCTGCAACCTGGCTCTGATACCACTTGTCAGGGTGCGAAACACTGGAAGCACATAGTTGATTACCAAACCAGGCAACTTAATATGCAGAAATTAACCAGATTCAACAAGTAACTAGAATTCAGAATAACACAGAATATGAGAGATAATACACAACTTGTATTAATAACTTTTACAAAAAAGAATACAATAAAGAAGATGCCACTTCTTCTCCACCACCTCTTCAGAGGTTTCCCACACCTCAAGTGAACAGTAATTCTCTCCTCAAAGCTCTCTCTACTAGGTCCCAACACCCAACTCAAATACAGAGTTAGTGTTCACCTTACACCTATGCTCCACGCACTCCACAAGTTCTCCACGCACTCCACAAGTACTCAAAGTACTTCAAGTAGATCTCCCATGAACCTGCAATAACCTGCAATTCAACAGACCATACTTATGGAAGGAACTGCCTTGCCTTCCTCTTAGCTCTCCATGTACTCCACGTACATACCAATGAGTACACACCGTAATCCAAGTAGATCCTGCTTGATTCTGCTCCCTATTATGTTGCTATCCTATCTGATCTCCAACCTACAAATCAATACTTGTTCTGCACACCTGTGAACCTTGACCTTGCACACACACACATGCAGATCAATGATCTTACTTACCATGTAGATCTCCTATAAGGGCCATGCTCACCTGATGACCAAGATCATACATACCGACGCCGGTGTCCGTGGCACTCAGCAACCCTTCTGCACCCTCCTCCATGTCTGCATCAGTGAAGCTTTTAGCTCCACAACTTAACAACTAATCTGTAATATATGGGGGTAGCTTCTTAGTATTGCAAGTGTGATACAACTCATTGGGTTCATCATCATCAGAATCTACAAGAATAACTTGAAGATTAGGATTCATGTTGATGAACTCAGGTAAAGGAACACTATTGATATATTAAAATTGTAGGAATTTGATATTGAGGATTAGGATTAGGAATATGGAGGCTCCATGGGTTGGGATCAACTTCACGTGTGTAACATTTTTTGTTATGTAAGAATTTAATACATTGAATACCAGAAGAGGTGATGGTCCTTATTGGATGAGTCCATGGACAACCAAGAAGAATGTTATAAGATAAAGGAAGATCAAGGACCATAAGCTTGGTTCTAAAAATCTCAGGTCCAATGGTCAATGGAAGCCAAATACAACCAAGTGACTTTTGATTAGTCTTGTCAAATCCACGACAAGAAAGATGGGTTTGTTTAAGATGATCTTTATTATAACCAAGTTTTTGAATGAGCCATAAAGATGTGACATTAATACCAAAACCTTCGTCAACTAGAAATCTTTGGATAAGGGTGGTATTAATGGCTACTTTGATAAAGAGAAGCAAATCATTGATGTGAAAAAGAATTTCATCATTGATCCTGTCCTCTTTAAAAAATTCAATGGAAGGCTCAGAAGAAAGACACATAGTCTCAATGGTATTGACATTAGTTGGTTGAGAATCAATAGAAGGTGGTTCTTCATCTATGGAAGATGGATCTTCAATTTCTTGAAGTTGTTACATAAGAAATTTATGATGATAAGGTGAAGTGCAAACCAAATCCATAAGAGGAATCTTACAAGGCATATAGTGCAGTTCTTTAAGAAAATTTCAATGCGATTTAGAAGAACCATCATGAGGTTTAGAAGGCAAATTGGATTTAGGAGGTATAGATGTGGTGGGAGGATCAGAAGGAGGAAGTTGTTCCTCAGGTGCTTTCAAATCATCATGAGTGGTAGTGGTATCTTTAAGAAATTGTTCTTCTAAAGATGGTTTCTTAGGCTTGGTAACAAGATCTTTGTGGGCTAGTTTACAATGATAATTAACCTTAGTAGTGTTGACATATTGAGAGTTGTTATATTATAGGTCATAATAGACATCAATGGCACAAACATCCTTGACATTTAATTGATTATTATTTGAAGAAGATTTTGGATTACTAGTAGTAGAGGCTTTAATGTTTTGTCATTTTTGAGATGTGGCATCATACTCTTGACGATGAAGTTTGATCATAACCTCATGGTTGAATGATTCACTAAGCATATAAGAAAAAACACATTTAGTGAGCCTTATACAAGATTTATGAGAATGGCCAGTGTTGATATGGAACCAACATAATAGATTGGGATCATAACACTTAGGAGAAGCATTGGGATATATGAAAGGCTTAAACAATGGTAAAAATCATTGCATTTGTTGAACAAAAAGAGGTGTATGAGATGGTAAAGGAACATCAAATTTGGTAACTCTAGGCTTGGTTTGGGAGGTATTACTAGTGATAGAATTATATGTTTGAAAGATCCTTTAATAATTTTATGATTGGGTTTGACTTGCTTCATAAGAAAGTCTTGATGCTTAGCTTGGTCAAGAGCTTCATTAAGAGTTTGAGGAGCAAAGGTTCAAACCTTATAATGAAGATTGAGAGTAAGAGCAGTAATAAAGAGTTTGAATAAATTATGGTCAGTCATGTTATGATCAGCTTTATGAGCTAAAGATTTCCATATTTTAATAAAGTCATGAGCTGATTCATTAGGAGATTGTTTAATATTTATGAAGTGACTAAGATAATTTTCAGGAAGATCATTATGTTGAAACTTTTTATCCAAAGGATTAACCAAATCTTCAAGTTGCCAAATAGAATGTTGAGGAAGTTGATTACACCATTCTAATACATCATGAGTGAAAGTTTTGACTAATAGCTTAGTTGTGGTAAATGTATTAGTTTGGATCCATTCTTTGTAAAGTTTACCAAAGTCTTTGAAAAATGAAGTAGGGTATTTAGTCCCATCATATTTGATAGTTAGAGTTATATTACCAATATCAATGGATATAATGAAGGGAGTTAAAGGCTCATTTTGAATTGTTTGAAGCATATTATTATTCATTATGGGTTGAGGAATAACATTACCTGAGGCATCCCTAAGAGGTGGATGAATATAATTAGGATTATCTTGAGGATGAATAGTTGGAGGTTGATTAGCCACGTTGATTAAATGTTGTTGAAGTTACATCATTTGGTTGGTATTAGAGTTTTGCATGATGTTCATTTGTTGAATGACTTGAGCTAAGAGTTGGGTTGTATTGGGAGGTGAATTAGTGTTGGTTGGAGCACTCCCTAAATTAGTGGTAGGGGGAGGATTATTAGAAGGAGGGTTATTAGTGGGATTGTTAAAGATATTTATATTAATCACTCCCACATTGGTTTAGAGAGATTGAGAAGTGTCTTGATAAGTATGGAAAGGATTGGATCCATCAAATTCATCTTGAGGTGTTATTTGTACCATGTTACAATTCATAGATTCAGGAGGAGAAGAGGTGCCCCAAGAATGATGGTTCTCTTGGGAGGAAAAGAGAGGAAGGAATGAACATCCCATATAGTATATAAATGGATTTAGGTTGTCCAAAAAGATTTTGATATGAGACCTCATTTTGATTGAAGAGAGATGAACATGATGCAAAACTAGAAAAATGGGATATTAGATTGAAAATAGGAAATAAAACTAGGTTGACCAGATTGACCTAGTGCAGGAAACATGGCTTGCAAACTGTACTAGGTTGACCAAGTTAATCTAGTGTAGTGCACAAAAGCCAAAAAAAGTATAGGGTCAACCAAGTCAACCTAATACAGTGAACCAGGAATAGAAAAATATTGATAACAATTTTATAAATGAAATATGATAATTTACAGCTAATGTAAGAAAGTAAGTGCATAAAAGAAACATATAATCAAATGAATTAACGTTGGCCAATTCAATTGATGCAGACAAAGCAAAATCTTGCACTAACATTGGCTAATGCAAGCTTTTGCACACACAATTGATCAAAGAGAAAACAAACAACTTGAAAGTAAAGATAACTATTTAGTCAACCTAAAATGTTTGATTAGATTATTAAGAATGATTTTAAGTGTAAAGGAAGTTGGCTATAATCAAGATACTAGATAACAATCTAAAGATAGTTTTAGGTAAGTTTAGGATGAAAAGGACTATAGTGGCAATGATACAAGCTTGGTATTGGGGCCTGCCCCCTCACTTCACACACCACAGTGATAAGGGTGTTGAGTGCTTAACTAAAATATACCATTAACAACACTTTATACTTGACTAGAGCATCAAGTCAACTTCCCCCTTGGTGATGAAATCCAAGTAGGTTGGCATAGGTAGTCAAATGTTTAGATGTTTGTTTGATGTTTATGTGGTTTGGCCATGTGTGAAAAAGAATAGAAATAGTGCAACTAAATGATTAAATGGAAACCACCTAATTAGACTATGTGAGCTATTATAAGCTTGTAAACAACTAAAAAGAAAGATGTGATTAATAGATATGGTTAATTCTAACTTTGAAACAAGGTCTAGTTGAGAAACTGTATGGACAATCATATAGAATAGGATTGATAAAGTCAAATCTATACTATGAAAGCAAAGTTTGAAAATAAACTAGGTTAGTCAAGTTGACCTAATTATTTTAGAAAACATAGAACTAGGTCCATAGGGTCAACCTAGTTGACTGTGCAGGGGTAGTTTTAAAGATTGAAAATAGTGAAAGGAAAGTATAGAAATAGAAAGATGAAAATAAATAGAAACTCACCTTAGTGTTTTAGAGATGAAAATAGAGAAGATTTTTGATCAAGAGCCTTGGATAAAACTATCAAAAACCTACAAATTGGGTCAAGTTGGTCGACCAAGCAATACAAAAACCTAGTAAAAATGTACTAGGTCAACCTACTCGACCTACTTAATGGAACAAGAAGTCCAAAAATTGGAAAAAACTACATTGGGTCAAGTTGGTCGATCTAATTATCTGAACAAAGTTCTACAAGTTTTGAAACCTATATTGGGTCAAGTTGGTCGATCCAGTTACATGTTCCTACAAACTTACGCACAGAGATAAATAAATTGGGTCGATAGGTTCGATGTAACATAATAAAGATATGATAAAAATAATGATGAATAGAAATGAAATAAGTGAAATAAATACTACAAGGGTTTGATTCATGTCAGGTTCACCAGAATGTATGCAATAAAAAATGCATCATGTCCATAAATCAATCCTAGATCAGATGGGATAGAGCACACCTACACTTTTGATTGGGGGCATACAATTATTAAGCAAGATCATGAAAAATGTGAGGATTTGCTAGACTTGATTAGGGGATCACTTGTCACAACACACTGTATGAGATAGGGTTCTAAAGCTTATAGTCTAACACAATCACATAACAACCCTAGAAGAGTCATATGATCTAATATTTCACTAATCTAAACAAAAAAAGTAAATCTAATCTAGTGTACACCAAATATTATGGCACAAAGTGGGGGTTAGTAAAGAAAATCAATCAAAACATGTATAGGGAACTTTAAATAAAGTAAGTATGAGTAACACCCTAATACATGGAATATGAAGAGTAATATTATTCGATCCAACACTTATGTTACTTCCATCTACTAAAAGAGAGGAGAACAAAGTTAGAATATACTTACTTGAATGTGAACCCATCCAGACTAAATCTCTCCCTTGGACAAAGGGGATTCGCAAGAGGTTTTTGTGGTTCATAAGGATAAATTTGTTAGGCCAAAGCATCCAAGACCTATCCACAAGACTATATTCTACAAAATAAGAAACCTAAGCTAAGTCTCCTCAAGTAGAATGGGGTAGATAGTGAAGTAGTGTGAGAAAATAATAACTCTTGATTGCATATATTAATATTGACTGAAATGACCTTGTACATATAAGAGTATCTTATGTTAAAATTATTTGGGAATGTCAGATGTGCTAGGTCAACCCGATCAACCGAGCACATTTTTGGGCTAACTCTTTAGGTTTGTGCTAGGTCGGCTGGGAGGCTAACAAAAAAAAAAGAGAAAAGATCTGTGAATTGTATTAGGTTGAACAAATTAACCTAGTATGTTGAACATGTCAAAAGGGTGCCAAGCAAGGAGCTGAAATGTAGAAAGAGGAAAAAGACTATAAAACTGTGCAAGGGAGGAGAAACAACTTAAGAAAATGTTTTAGAAACTAGTTGGATTGGTAATAATAAGGAAAAAAGGGATAACAATCATGCGAAGCACTAAAGGTCTACCCACCCCTTGCTTGGTGCATCCCTTAGGGCATGCACTCAGAGATATTAAGTGTCAATGGGTTCCTGCAAGATGTAAAATGTTTGTAATCGATAAAAGTATGAAAATATTATGTGTATATAGTTTTTGTACTCCTTTAAAAGAAATAAAAAAAATTCTTTGGCTTTAAAAACAAATTGCATCCATTGACTTCTTACTTGGTTGGATCACCTAGTTTAATTTATAAATAGTTAAATTAATTGTATATAATCACTCTTGTCACAAACATAAGACCAAACCACTCACATAATTCATACATCAAACACTGACATAAGACTTGACTAGGATTTCACCACCTAGAGATAAACCTTTCCCTTGGCTATCCTACTTGGAATTGATTACCAAGGGGAGAAACCAAAACTTAGTTCTCTAATTGAGTATAATCTCTTGTAATTTGGTATATCTTGGCTAAGCACTTGACACCCTTATCGTTGTGGTGTGTGAGGTGAGTGGGTAGGCCGTAATATCAAGCCACGTACCAAATTTTAATACAGATTTTGAGAGCCTGAAATAACTTAAAACCATATTTAGACTTCCTCTTATAGTTCCCATTCTACAAGCCAAGTTGAGTCACATAAACCTCTAACTTAAGGCATAAGCCACAAGTGAGACAAAAGGAACCTTTAGGATTAAATGTACCTTAGTGTGTGTTTTATATTTTTGACTTTTCTTGTCTTCTCTATGTTTGAGTTGTGAGGAATCAAACCCCCTTGTCATCTTATACCATCTTTCCTTCATCTACCTCATCTCCATTGCCTTGTTCAATGGGGAGCCCCTCTATATTTTCTCAATGAGATCCTAACTTTTTTAGACTCCTAGACAATAACCCGCTTGCCTTAGAGTGTTACCTTACATCATGAGACACTTATGCTCCCAACCTTGCCTACAATCAATCAAATCTAAACTATAACCAAAATTTAACCCCTCAACACTTATTTGACCATTGTCATAACTCACCTCAACTATAACTATCTCAAACTCACCAATCTTTGGATTACCTATCCCAACCACCATATCAACTACTTCAACCTCACCAATCTTTAGACTACTTACCCCAACCATCCTATCAACTGCCTCAACCTCATTAAACTTTTGACTACCTACCTCAAACATCATATCAATTACCTAAACCCACTTTGGGGCAATCCTCTTTGCCTCAAAACCAAGATTTGGCCTATTCCCTTAGTTATCCAACCAATAAATATCAATCAAACATATCAAATCAACCTATCGTATCAACATTATCAACCTTACCTAATCTATCAAACCAAACTACATTATTAACCTTTTAAAACCAACCAACCTCATCAAATTAAACCTATAACTATCAACCAAAATTTTCAAACCCATCAATCTTATCAAACCTATCAAATCAACCAAACTTGTCAAAACAATCCAACTTATTTAACCAACCAACTTTATCAAACTAGCCAATTATCTTGAAACCTCTATAGCCATTGTTGCACCCTCTTCCTAGGCAGTACACCCTATTAGGGGAATCATATGCCTCAATCCTTGACAAACTATTAAGGGCTTTTGTCATCATACTTCCTCAAATAAAACCCATAAATAGTTCTCTCCCAAAACCACTTTGGTTTATAGATATTGAGTTTTTCACATATCATCACACAAACAAACATGTGGTAGATAGATGTAGGTCTTTTAAGACATTTATCCAAAACCTTATCAATCAAAAGGAGGTTCTAGAGGATAGTCTCCATGTTCCCCCCAACCTATACTTGAATGTCTTCAAGCAATCAATCATTAAACCTATTCCTACATCAATTATTGAGCAAACCAACAATCAAGACCCTCAAAACAATGAGGTCCATGCCTTAGATTTGGTCCGTAATGAACCTATAAGTAAGGAAACTATAATCAAAACCTCAACCTTAACTAATCCACTTGTTGACCAAGTGGAACCTTTTTAAATTTCCTTCGAAACCATAATTAAGGAAATAGCCTTACCTCTTCCACTTCCTCTTGTAGTGGATCAAACTCCAACTAACCTACCTCTTCCACTTCCCCTTGTAGTGGATCAAAATCCAACCAACCTACCTTTTCCACTTCCCCTTGTAGTGGATCAAACTCCAACCAACCTAACTCTTCCACTTCCCCTTGTAGTGGATCAAAATCCAACCAACCTACCTTTTCCACTTCATATTTTAGTGGAACAAACTCAAAATACCTTACCTACAACCAAGCCAACAGTGTCTATATCCAACCCAACCTTTCCTACAACCAACTCAAACTCACCTACAACTAACCCAACCTCACCTATAACCAACCCAACCTCAACGATAACCAAGTCAATCCAATTATTCTATACTCCTCTCACATTTATCTACCTAATGACATTGTCTTTGGTTCAATTCCCTTTAAAACATGATCAAATCTTTGTCACCTTACCTCACTTAACAAACTGAATAGACAAGCAAACCAAACCAACACACTAGGTCAACCACTTATCTTACCTCCCTCAACTAATCAAACTAATGTTTAAAACAAATCAAGCAACCACAATCAACCTAACTTTCAATCCAACCACAACCAACTCACCTACCAACTTAAATGAACATCAACCCTTCATCCAAGATTTCTTAAACAAACATCTTGGCGACCCTTTTATCCACACTACCTATACCACATCAAGCCCAATTAGGACTCCCAAAATTCTTAAACCCTTCCTTGGCACCACACCTAAGCTCCCTCATTGGGCCAATAAAACATTCTTCTCCAACCTATCTTTATTCCAAAATGATGTTATCAACATCATTTTTAGATCCCAAACCCACCAAAGTCCAATCTAACAACATTTCCATCACCTTAGTATCATAGAGGAAATATCACTTGAACTACCGCCTACAACTTGAACTCCACACCAACTAAGAACTAAAAAACTAACACTCCTTGGGAGGAAAATGAAGTCATTTTCATCCCTCCCAAACCTTCTTTACTAACCAACATATTCACCTGGGAGTCTTTTTCCACCTCAACGTATATGGAAAAAGTAACTAGGGGAGTTATCCCTCCAAAAGCTTTGGCCATTCATAACCTAAAACTAAACATTAACCTCTTACCTACCACCCTACACAATTACCTAAACCAAAACTAAAGCCTATGCCTACCAACATTAATCAATGACCAAACCAACCCTTGGCAATTATGTCTCGAACTAAACCTAGCCTAATACCTAACCAACCTTAAACAAACCTTGTGTTTGAGAAAAATTATATCAAAACCCAAGTAACCTCTAACCTAAACCATGCCTTTTAACCCCTTTTTTGCCTTTAACCCTCTACCAATACCGATCTCTAATAGACTAACATTGATTGAAACCTGATCAGCGTCAATCATTGTCATAACTAGAATCTAGCCCAAAATCTTACCTTATCACCTAAGCAAACTTAATAAACCATAACCAACCACCATCAAGCAAACCAAAGCCTAAAAACATCACCTAGCCAACCTTTTAGAGGAAAATGGGATCATTTTTTTTCATTCCTCCTCATATAAGCACTGTCCATCTAGAACCTTTTCCATGTCTACTCAAGTATCAAAAAAGTTATCGGGGGACGTCTTCACTCCTAACTAGCTTAAACCATTTTTGAATTAGTCTATATTTGGGGTATATTAGAGCATGAACCCCTCAATGCTTTGTATTCACATCTATACTTTTGTTAAAACAAGTTCTTACTCACCTTATGTCTAACTTAAGCTCATTCCTTATTTTCAAACAACTTCATCTCCTTATTTTAAGAATGATCAATTAGTACAGGATCATGTGATTATCCATCATAGCCTTAGACTAATCCTCAACATGGGTACCATGACTCTACCCATGGCATGATTCTCATGGATACTTTTCATCCCTTATAAGATGGATTTGGTCATTGTCACTTAAACCTCTTTTACCCATCATTAACCTTCTTGTGCTATGGTTTTTACTCCATAAAGCTAAAACTTCAAGCCTATATAGACTAGTCCATGTATAAAATCTACATAAAATCAATTTAGGATACAAAAATATCACTTGGGTCAAAAATCTAAAGTCTACAGACTGCTCCTTTAAAGGACAACTACCCACAACAATCAAAATTGCTTAAAAATAAGGTAGATTGCTCCCTTAAAGGACAACTATCCGAGCCTAACAAATTGAAAGCCTAGACCACTCCCTTGAAGGATGGTTAAATAAAACATTTGTTAAAGTAAAAAATCACTTGGAATATCTTGACATTGATCAGCTTCCCAAACCCATCAAATCAAAGCAATCAAAAGAAATGTCAAAAACCAATCAATCCCAAGTAAAACATTTGTAGACTTCCTACTTTGATCAGTTTACACTACATTAATGGCATGGAATTTATCTAAAATGGTTCTTAGGTCACCTATATAAGGGGCAAGATATCCCCATAAGAAGGTTACATTATCATCCATTCACCATTTTTTAAATCATCCACCTCCCTTTTTTACCCTAAAAAATAAGAGATTTTGAGCTTACTTGACACTATGTGATCAAGTCACTTCTTTTAACAAACTAACTAATGATAAATTAATGCATTAAAGGGGCATATTTTCTTAAGCCAACCCATCTTTCTATTATTGTATTTGCCAATGGGAGCATTTAATCTCTTTCTCCTACTTTCATGACTACTTGTTGAGGTGTATGACTTATCCTTATTCACCTTTATCTTTTCCTCACCCCCAACTACCAAAATTTCACCCTTTCACCAAGAAAATGGGTCCCTTTTTACCAAACCAAGTGGTACACCAAATTGGATAGCTAATTTGAATACCTCCAACCAAACCCTTTTTAAAAAAAAACCACATTACCACAAATATACCCACATCAGAGAATACTTTATTCTCCACTAACCAACCCACCAATCAAATAACCTCAACATTGGTCATTTTAGCCTACCATTTGCTCTTTTTATGACACAACCTTGCCTTAGTCATTTTTATCGCATACCTACCTCACCATACTTGTTGAACTCATGCTACTTTTTTCCTACAACCATTCAGGTGCATCAAAGCATGACCCTTCACGATCGTGGCACATGTGACCATTTTTGTCTTCTCAGGATCACATCCTACTTTTGGATCCATACAAATACATCAACCTTGCCTAAGAGACTTGATTTTATAGGTGCTAACCCATATCAATTATGCCTAATGTTGTGGCCTAGTTACCCTATCACTTGTCCTTCTAGTACCAACCTTGTCTTACAACCCACCTCAACTATGGCAACCTAGTCTATGCATGATCTATGGTATTTACATTAGTCGCATTCATCCTACCCATTCATAACCTTTTGTACAAAGCCAATTTAGGTGCCTTAGAATGCACCCACTTGCAATTCTAACACCTGCACCCTATTCCATTTTCTCAGGATCACCCTATTTTTAGCCACCTATGAACACAAACACCTTAGCACAGAGACATGTGTTTATAAGTGCACCCATATTAGTTATTCCTAATTCTATGTCTTGGTTCACTTTTCACCTATCCTCTTACATGCCACCCATTCCATTTTCTCAGGATCATCCTATTTTCAGCCCCCTGAGAACACATACACCTTAGCACAGAGACTTGCATTTATAAGTGCACCTATATCTGCTATGCCTAATGCAGTGGCCTAGTTTACTTGTCACTTATCCTACTTAATGTAGCCTTATTTCCCATTTTTTACCATCCTACCCACTTTTCCTCTCATATATGCTTGTCAAACTTGCACGCGACTCTATTTTCACCTCATTGATTTCTAGTTTGAGGGGGAATTCCTCCTCTCATACTTGGGGCATCCAACCTACCATCAACCATCTATTTTTGTTTTGTAGCTTGCTGATATACATTGAGGAGCAAAAAAGCTAAAAATGTAGACACTATAAAACTATACACTACAACTCTAAGTGTTGCATTAACACCCTTTGATACCCCTTAGCCCCCTTGGCCCCCTTGCATTAGGATTAATTATTAAAATCTTTAAAACACCCATTTTTACCACTTTTTGGCTTAAATTAATTAGTTAATTAAATTTAATAAGTTATTTCCACCTCCCCACCTAAATCCATGGCTAATTGATCAACAACTAGCCTAAAGACCATTTCTACCCTAACATTTAATGTCTTAACTCCCTAGACTCCTTTCTCATGCATCCTTGTGCCCCCTTAATTAACTTCAGACCATTTTCTAACCTCTTAACCACCAATCATAAGTGTAAATGGATAATTTTAGCCATTTTGACCTTTTCTCCTTGATCATCGATGGTCGACCCTCAACTGACACTAGTTGACCAGGATTGATGATAGTTATATATTACTAGCCCAAGACCCATGCTCAGAAGGTTGAATCATAGAGGATGAAGGTGCAATCACTCATAGTATAACTAACAACTCTTTCAAAAATAGATCCAAATAGAAACTAAAAGGACACACTCTAACATCTTAACAGTAAGGATTTTGGGATTGTTACTCTATCCACATTGCTCCAGGCTCCAAGTGGCTCACCATTCAACTCCAAATTTCTTCAATCCAATAATAACTAAGCTAAGTATCTTATATTTTGCACAAGTTTATTTATTTAGTTTTAGCGATTTAAAGCTTATACCCATTTCTATTCTCTACCCATACACTCTTTATGTTGGAGTCTTGCAACTCCAGACACTCACCCTTCCCACCAAACAACTACTGACCACTCTCAACATTTTGAGTATCAAACCTTGTGTCTGATATCTCTAAGACCCTATCTTACCTCCATGACCATTAAATATCCCCAAACAACCTTACAAAACCCTTATATAACTTACCTATAATCCATTATACCTGAAACCAACACCCTATCAAAACCCATAGTAACTGGTAGTGGTCATCCATCGATTGGCATCGATCATTCCTTAACCATCATTGGTTACTAGTGATCGGTACTGGTCACTGTGTAATTTTCTTTTTTCCAAATAACAAGCTTAAAAAACCTTTCTACCTCAACCAAAACCCTATTTCTCAACCTCTATCACTACACAGACTCAACAACAATAACTTGAACCACACCTTAATAGTTTAGCATTTTTTTTCATGTTATTTTGTTAAAACAAGTATTGCTTATGTTAAACACTTATTTTATTTGGATTGGGTACTTTCATTACTTCATGTAACCTCTTTTATCAGCACTTTGCTTAGCATTAGCTTATTTTAAAAAGTGGATTAACAGTCTCCAAGGAAGTTTAGTGATTCTTGGATTTATCTTGCACTAGGCAATCCACCCACCTATCTCACTAACACACCTTTTTCTAGTTTCTCTCTTATTACAGATCATCCTTCCAAGAAAAAGAGGAGTTCTCTATAATTGATTAGATCATGTGCACATAATTAAACCAAGTTCTTCTTACCTCACCCTTATTTCAAGTTTTACTCATTATAAAAAAAGAAAATATTGCAAAAAAATAGTGAAAAAATTGTATCCTATAGTAGACTATCCCAAGTACTGCCAGGTGGTATTGGCTAGAGAGAGGAGAGAGAAAATGTCGAGTTACAAGCTTATTTCTAAAGAAGTTATTATATAAGTCAAATTTTGCATTGCAAATAGTAAGAAAATGAATATATAAAGGAGGTATTGACTCATGATTTATGTCCATGAAAGTTTTTGGATTGGTTCTATTCCTCAAATGTGCTAAACCAGTCACTCAAGTTAGTTGGTGGCTAACATACCTAATGGTGTAAATAATGAAAAACCTAGGCAATAGTGAAAATATGATCAAGAATGTGTTATCATGATATAATGATGAAACCAAGTGCATGGAGATTTTTTTTTTGTGACTGGTATGTCCTATTAAGGCTTGTTAGAAACTTTGAAATTTAGGTATAGTGGTGAAAATAATGAAGCCAAAATGGCTTGTCTGGCTCAGTGAGGTCTGTATATAATGAGGTCATAAGATTGGTCTACAACACCAATATTTTACATTTTGACATATGATATTTCTATATGAAAATGGTATAATCATAGGATCATCTAATTTCATAATAAGTATTTTAAAGTGGTCATACAGGTGTTGAAAATCAATGTCACCATGACTTTGCTTTAAGGTAAACTAGCAGTTTTGGGTAAGCAAGTTGTAGTAATGAGTTTGAGGCTCTATGCCCTGAGTTGAATTATATAATGCATATGGTATTGTTGTTTGTGATTTTAAAGTATTGTTCATGATTTTTTAAATCTTGGAAGCTAGTTATGAGGTTGAAAAGTTGAAGTCAAAATGGCTTGTCTGATTCATGCAAGATTATGCGAGATAAGATCAGAGGATTGGTCTATAAGACCAATGTTTTATATTAAAGCTTATGTTTTTTATGATTTAAGTTGTTACTAATATGTTAGATAATATTTTTAATGTATTTAGAATCATTTAAAGTGTCCTTTCATGTGTTGGATGTCAAGTAGTTTCATGAATGGCTTTTGATAGTCCTAGTAGTTATGAGTGAACATACTAAAGAGATGAATTTAAGCCTTTTTGCCCTAAGTTAAAGTATTTCAAGCATATGGTGATGAAATTTAGGTCATATAAAAATTTTATATGCACTTGGTTGATCATGTTTTAATGGCTTAAGTGAGTTTCAGCTTCAATATTGAAAGGCCGATTTTTGGTGTACACAGGCCTAATATGATTGAGTACTAATGAGGGGTTTCAAGAAGTGATTTGTTATAAAATGTATTTTTGATATTATAAAACATAAATGAGTATATATTTTATTTTTATATGATATGTTCCTATCAAGTGTGTAGTTTGAAAATTTTCTAAGAAAGGCAAAGTGCAATGTGTCCTAAAGTAATCCTAATGGAATTAGGTCTCCATGAGACCTAAAAGTGAAATGAGGTCTAACAGAGTTATGATAGACCAAAAATGACTCAATATTTATTTGAATCATTTTTATGATGTTTAATAAGACATATTCCATGGTTGATCTAAGAGGTTAAGGGTGATTAGATGATTAAGTGGCATATAAATAAGGAATGGTGTATATACAAGGCAGTTTTAGGCCTATAAGTGGAAGTAGAGAGTATGCAAATAAAATCACACATTATTGAGTAAAAGAAGGTATTTTAGACCATAAAAATAATATATAGGATCAGTTATGAGTATATAATAGTGTGTTTTCATATGAATATCAAGGTCATATGACTTAATCTGTCTTGAATAGACCTAGTTGAGCGAAGAAGCCTATAAGATAGTTTGAGAGGGATAGAAGAGTGAGAAGAGATAAAGAAGGTGATCATAATTTATTGTGTGAGAATTTTTTTAAAAAAAATTGATCAAAAGTTTCAAGTGGTTGAGTTGGTTTTGAGTCATCTAGGGGGTTGGTGCATCCTTCCAGGTTGGTGCTTGTTAAATCTAGTTGAGTGGGTGCTTGACTAGTTGGGGTTGGTGCTCCATGTGGAGTTAGTAATTAAATAAAGATTGGTTTTTATATTATATGATTGTATTCAATTTTTAGATATCAGTGGGTTTTATTCCTCTTAATGGTTTCCCACATATGTAATGTGTTATCTTGTTTCATGATCTCGTATAGTTGGATATCCTGTGCTAGATATTCATGTTTGTACAAATGGTTCATGTATGCTTAAGTTAAATTAAATGATTATTTTAAAGACACTAATTCAACCCCATTTATAAATTATTATTCTTCTAAAATTTAGTATCATATCATGTCCTTTTACGTAGGCCTAACAAGCTAAAGGAGATCCTAGAAGCGAGGATGGATAGTCAACAAGCTCAAGGTGGTTTTTATACCAGTAAGGATCCATTCTTCAATGGGACTAATTATAATTTTTGGATAATTATAATGAAGACATATATAATGTCAATGGGCCATGACATATGGTAGTCAATTGTGGGTGGATACACTCCACCTCTTACACCACCAATTGATTCAATAAGCAAGAAGGTATGTGAGAGTAATTTCAAGGTAATGAATGTCATTCTATGTGGCCTATCAGAGGTAGAGTTTGTGAAGGTGATGCACTGTGAGTCAACCAAATTAACATGGGACAATTTGAAAACTATCTATGAAGGAGACACCAAGGTGAAGATGGCTAAATTATAGATTGATAGAAGGTAGTTTGAAAGTTTGAGTATGAAGGAAAATGAGAGCATTGCATCCTACATGTTAAGGGTCGATGAAGTTGTCAATGTAATTAGAGGATTAGGAGAAGAAGTGAAAGAGACTATAGTTGTTCAAAAGGTATGGAGATCACTAACTCTTAATTTTGATTCTAAGGTGTTTGTAGTAGAAGAGATGCAAGATTTGGATAAGGTGGAGATGGATGGGCTTCATAGCATCTTGATTGCCTATGAAATGAGAACAAATGAAGGAAGACCTCCCAATAAGAAAGAAAATTTAAAAGCTAAGAAGAATTCAAAATCCAAGAAGGTCATGGATAAGGTATGTTAGATATTTATGATAATGAAATGATAGCCATGTTTGCTAGGAAATTGAGGTTTGTATCTCATAAGTACAAGGGTAAGTTGATTTTCAAATGTTTTAACCATGGTAAGATTGGTCAATTTACATCTAAGTATCTTAACAATGATAAGAATAAGCATGATGAATATTATGGTGATGATAAGAAGGTCTATAATCTTGATAAAAATAAGAAAGATTTTAGGAAGTATGAAGGTAAGAAAGGGTCATTCAAGAACAAGAGAAGTTTCTATACCAAAGAAGATAATAACTCATCTGATATAAGTAACACAAGTACATTTGATAGTGATGATGATAGTAATAAACATGAACATGAAAATAATGAAAATTTATTCATGGATATAGAAATAGACCATGAGGATTGATCAAAATGGAAATGCCTTACGGATGATAAATAATCAGATGAGGAAGAAGCTGAAGTGAACCTTGAGGTAGAATTGGTGACTGATTTAGAGGAGTTGAAGTTATAAAAAAGGAAGAATCATAAATTGAAGTCATTAGTTAAGGACTATGAAGAGTAGATTGGTTTTTTTGAGAGATTGAGTAACACATCCAAGGAGTATGATGATATCATCAATCCGATTGAAGTACAGATGGAGATAGTCACTACTAGCTTAAAATCTAAAGAGGAAGAATGCACCAAGTATGGAACTAAAATAAAATCCTTGAAAGTTGAGTTGGATCAAACATCTAGCAAGTTGAAGACCTTTATGAAGTTTGAAAATAGTATTGATGCTTTAGATAACATCTTGAGTAGTCAAAAGTCTGTAAGTGACAAGATAGGTCTTGGTTTCAAAGAAGACCAAAAGGAGTCAACTCAAGTCAAGGAGAAGGATATTAATGATGATGAACTGATAGCCATGTTTACTAGAAAATTTAGGTCTGGATATCATAAGTACAAGGATAAGTTGCCTTTTAAATGTTTCAACTATGGTAAGATTGGTCACTTTGCATCTAAGTATCCTAACAAGGGTAAGATTGAGCATGATGAACATCATGGTGATGATAAGAAGGTCTATAAGCCTGACAAAAATAAGAAAGATTTTAGGAAGTATGAAGATAAGAAAGGGTCATTCAAGAACAAGAGAATTTTCTATACCAAAGAAGATAATAACTCATATGATGTAAGTGACACAAGTACATCTGATAGTGATGATGACAAGTAATGAACATGAACATGAAAATAATGAAACCTTATTCATGAATATAGAAATAGACCATGAGGATTGATCAAAAGGGAAATGCCTTACGAATGATAACGAATCATATGAAAAAGATGCTAAAGTAAACTTTGAGGAAAAATTGGTGAGTGATTTAGAGGAGTTGAAGTTCCAAAGAAGGAAGAATCATAAATTGAAGTCATTAGTTAAGGACTATGAAGAGTAGATTGGTTTTTTGAAAGACTGAGTAACACATCCAAGGAGTATGATGAGATCATCAATCAGATTGAAGCACAGATGGAGATAGTCACTGCTAGCTTAAAATTTAAAGAGAAAGAATGCACCAAGTATGGAACTAAAATAGAATCCTTGAAAGTTGAGTTGGATCAAACATCTATCAAGTTGAAGACCTTTATGAAGTTTGAAAATAGTATTGATGCTTTAGCTAACATCTTGAGTAGTCAAAAGTCCGTAAGTGACAAGATAGGTCTTGGTTTTAAAGAAGACCAAAAGGAGTCAACTCAAGTCAAGGAGAAAGATATTGATGATGATGAACTGATAGCCATGTTTAATAGGAAATTGAGGTTTGGATATCATAAGTACAAGGGTAAGTTGCCTTTTAAATGTTTCAACTATGGTAAGATTGGTTACTTTGCATCTAAGTATCCTAACAAGGATAAGACTGAGCATGATGAACATCATGGTGATGATAAGAAGGTCTATAATCATGACAAAAATAAGAAATATTTTAGGAAGTATGAAGGTAAGAAAGGGTCATTCAAGAACAAGATAATTTTCTATACCAAAGAAGATAATAACTCATCTGATGTAAGTGACACAAGTACATTTGATATTGATGATGACAATAATGAACATGAACATGAAAATAATGAAACCTTATTCATGAATATAAAAATAGACCATGAGGATTGATCAAAATGGAAATGCCTTATGAATGATAAAGAATCATATGAAGAAGATGCTGAAGTAAACTTTGAGGCAAAATTGGTGAGTGATTTAGAGGATTTGAAGTTTCAAAGAAGGAAGAATCATAATTTGAAGTCATTAGTTAAGGACTATGAAGAGTAGATTGGTTTGTTTGAAATATTGAGTAACACATCCAAGGAGTATGATGAGATCATCAATCAGATTGAAGCACAGATGGAGATATTCACTGCTAGCTTAAAAGCTAAAGAAGAAGGATGCACAAGGTATGGAACTAAAATAGAATCCTTGAAAGCTGAGTTGGATCAAACATTTAGCAAGTTGAAGACCTTTATGAAGTTTGAAAAGAGTGTTGATGATCTAGATAACATATTGAGTAGTTAGAAGTCCACAAGTGACAAGACAGGTCTTGGTTTCAAAGAAGACTAAAAGGAATCATCCCAAGTCAAGGAAAGGCTAATGAAGATAAGAATGTCAACATGAAAAGACCAATCAAATAACCTAATGCTATGAGGTATGTTAATTCAATCAATGGTTACTATTTTTCATGTAATTAGTTTGGTCATAGAGCAAGAGAGTGTAAAAGACCCTCTAAAAATGAATATGTATAGGCTTATAAAAAGAATCATCAGTCAAGAGTTATGAATGAGGTTGTTTACTATAGTTGTAATAATGTGGGACACATTTCAAGATTCTTCCCAAATAGATTTAGAAGGCCATCAAGTCAAAACAAGAGGTTTGAAGCCCCTAAAGTGAAAGAGAGAAGGAGAATGAATGTGTGAAAACCAAAGATAATAAAAGTGAGTCATGATTGGTCTATAAGCCCAAGTGGACTATTTGTTATGGTAAAGCATACTACATATGTGAAATCAAGTCAAGAATGTCTAATATCAGCTCATTTTGTTAATCAAATGATTGACAAAAAGGTCAAGCCTAAGGTTTCAATCAATCCTAATAGGATCCTAAAAGATATTCAGTCTTGTGAGAGCATGGAGATTTGAGAATCTCCTAAATTTGTGTTGTTTTAGTGCCCTATGAAAGGGGTGACTCCATTAAGCTTCATAAAGACACTCTTTAGTTAGCAAAAACATGGTGGATGATTGGTTTGAAGGGGAGATATTTAGTGTGTATGACCCTTTGTCAATAATCCAAAAGGGGGAGAAAGTTTAAGAAGGGAGAAAGACTAGAATGGGGAAGATAAGAGTGATTAGATTAAAAAATCTTTTGCCATCAATGATAAAGGGGGAGTTTGTTGAGAAGTGTTGTCATTAATGTCAAGGTTGATGTCATTGATGTAATAAAGAATCCATGTGGCAAGAGAGAATTTGAAGGTAACAGAGAATTTGAAGGCAAATAATGTCTCTTCTGTTGGTTAATTTTAAGGTTCAGGTCAACTTGAAGTTGTCAGTGTTGTCACAAAGAGGTATAATGGTCAAGTGAGCATTGAAACATCGTTATGAGGCTCTAACTCTGCATGAGGTCATAAGAGAATGTGAATAAGAAAGATATTGTTGTAGTGATGTGAGAGTACTATCTAACAAGTGTTATTATTTGATCTCATTGAGGTGACCATGTTTTGTACTAGTTGTTGAGTACAAGGTCTCTTGAGAATCCTAGTCTAGACCCTATGAGGTGTGTATAGTGAAGTTTGGTGAAGTAAGTAAGCAAAATATTGTGAGAGATTGTTTGGAATTGTGTCATCATGTAAGTAAAGTGTATATAATTTCATAAGTGTTTCAAAGACATTTGTTAAGTTTCAAGTGCTTAAGAAGCCTAGTCATGGCACTAATTATGACATATCAAGTCCTTGTGAGAAGGTATGAACTTGGTGGCTTGGTGAGATGAGTGCACATAGGCATGAATGAATGTATGAGGTTTCTTGATTATGAATGTGAGGTATTTGATCACTCATAAGTCTCAAGGTGAGCCTCCAAGGGTAGGACCTTCAGATCAAGTCTGTAACTAGACCACTTCTAAATCTTGCTTGGACTAATGAGGTATCATGATATATTGTCAAGGCATGTGAAGGATGCATGGTAGTGTTTAATCATGAGATAGGTTGATTGAGTATGTGAGTGAGGTGGAGAGCACATGGAAAGAGGCATGAAGGTCAGTTTTAAGGCCTAATATGGTTTGTAGATCAAGGTTTAGAGAGCAAAGAGAGAGTGTGGACTAATGAGAGGACATGATCAAATTTCAAGGTGTCTAAGTTAGTATAAGCATTTTCAGAGGTAAAGTATGTTATTCCAAGTTTTTTAATGTATTTTGAGGTCATAGTTTTGATGGGTGAATATTTTGTTAGTCAGTTATCTAATTGAGCAAAATGGGTCTTATCATCCACAACAAAGGAGATTGGTCAGCCCAGTGTGCAGGTTTACTATATCAGAGGTGGACAAATCTCTCCTCTCATCAATGTTAGGTTGTGGAGCTAAAAGCTTCACCAGGATGCGAACAGGAGAAGTCACAGAGCTTGTGAAGGTTGCGGAGAGTTGCAGAATCAGTTGCAGGGCAACCGACATCGGTCTGATCAACTGATGTCGGTCAGATAGCAGTGAAGAACCAACCGGCGTTGGTTACCAGTCGGCCGACATCGGTCATGGAGGAGCCGACGTCGGCAGCCTGTACATGAACATGCAGTTTGCATGTTGATTCTAGAGAGTCTATTTTTGGACTGTTAGTTTGCATGTTAGAGGCTAGTTGTAGTCTTGAGTTGCGCATCTAATTATTGTAATTAAGATAGTCTAATTATTGTAAGCATGAGATCTATATATGGACTCATGGGCTGCATTGTAAAATTGTAGCTAGAGAGTAAGAGAGCAAAATAAGATCCTTCTGAGAGAAGAGAGCAATGGTGTGTTCCTCATAGTGCCATAGTACCAAGGTGGGTACTGGATTGGAGAATCAGCAGGGTTCTTCATACTTGTATGATCTTAGTCAGCAGGATAGCATGGCTTCTTTTGGAGATCTACAATGGTGAGTAAGGTCTAGTGATTTGCAGGTAGCAACAGAGAGCAGGAGATCTACTTGAAGTACGATTGCGTACTTGGTGTACTGGCAGCGTGTTACTAACTGGTTGGAGAGGTGAACATCAATTCTATATTGGAGTTGATTGTTGGGACCGAGAGAGAGAGAGAAGAAGGTCTTGAGGTGTGGCGAACCTTTGAGGTGGAAGAAGAAGTGGCATCTTCTTTATTGTATATTGTTCTGAGTGATAATACAATTGTGTATTGTCTCTCATATTCCTGTGTTGTATCATATTTTTAGTTACTTATTGATTCTAGTTAAATTTCGTGTTTAGTTGCTAATACAAGAAGTAATCATATATGTGCTCTATTGGTGGAGCAAGATCCTGACAAGTGGTATCAGAGCTTTTGGTTGGGTTGACTAACAGGTGGTTTCAGATCTGGTAGTGTTTTTGATTACATGTCACTCGCAGGGGTTTCAGATTGAGTGGGAGTATAGCAATGGCAAAAGAAAGTAAGCTACGAATGGAGAAACTGAATAGCACGAATGGTCTGATTGATGGAAAGAAAGAGTAGGTAAAATGAGATTGTTGGTTGGTAGAAGATCAGTGTGTAGAAGCAGATGTTGCAGGGGTCGTTGCACAGGTTGCTCTGGATAAAGTAGAATCTTTGTTTACAGATTCTTTTGCCTCTTTCCATGCAGCCCGAAATAGAGCATCTTTTCATGGATACGTCTTTGGAGACTTTGGAGAGATTTATTTAGGGGTTGGAGAGCCTTGTCAGATTATTGATGAAGGGGAAGTGAAGCTAAAATTGTAGACAGATGACACATAGTGGTTGAAGGAAGTCATGCAGGTACTAGTCTTGGAGATGAGTCTAATTTCTTTAGGAAATTTGGGTGATGGGAGATGCACTGTAACTCTCATAGTGGATGCACTTGAATTAGATGGTGGTAAGAAAGTAGGTATCCTTTATCTATCTACTTATATTACTGATTCACCTTCTGTTGCAGAGATGTGGCTTCATGGGCTTGGTCACATATGTAGGAGGGGAATGCAGGTTCTCAAGCAGAAGACAGATGTTTTTGACAAGCTAAAGAACTGGAAAGCCTTGGTGTTCATGGAGGAGATGACAGACAGAGATCAGGTGAGGATATTGAATTATTTTGAGCAGGGCTGTGTTGATTTAAATAGGATTTTGATCCATGGAGAGCTCGTAGATAAAAAGTTATCACTGACAAGCGAACATAGGTACCGACATCGATCAGATAGTAACTGACATCGACAGCAGGAAGACCAACGTCAGTCATGAAGGAATCGATGTCGACAGGAAGGGATACTTGCATCGGCCAAGGAGATGACGTCGACAGTCAGGGTCAGTGCAGGGAACCAACATCGATCAGGAGCAGACTGGGAGATGGCCGAGATCGATCACTAGAACGGATATTGGGCAGACAACAAGCTATCAACAGGTCTTAAATGCTCATATCGAGGTTAGAAAGGGTAAGTGAACCTCATATTCATTGTTCACCTTCTTTATATTACTTATTGATGGTCAAGAACTAGGAAGACGTGAAGAGGCAATGCAAGTAGAATCCAGATACAGTGGGAGCTTGGCATAGATGAGGAGTGTGAGTCCTTAGAGAAGAACCAAACAGGTATTTGTTGGTAGAGTTGTCCGCTAGAAGTAAGCACTGAGAGATGGAATGGATTCCCAAGTAAAGAAGAGAGTGGATGGATACGTGAGACGGAAGGCCAAGGTATATGGTCTTGAGAAAGCTGCAGGACAGTGGTACAGGTTTCGATAGGAGGATGACTAAGCATGGCTTTAGTCAATGTTAGCGTAACTATTGTGTTTATCTTACCAGGTGGATGATGGTCGCAACATTATCTTGTTACTGTATGTGGGTGATTTGCTAGCAGGTTTGTACATACAGGGATTTGCTGAGTTAAGGGTAAAGTTAGTTCAGAGGTGTGTCATGAAGAATTTGGAGCAGAAAAATTCTTTGGCATAAGAGACATGAAGATTTTATCTTCAGTGGGAGCTAATGTGAAGACGGTGTTGGCGGGGTTCATGATGCAGGATGCAAAATTAGAAAGCACACCAAGGGCTGGACAGTTCAAGCTTAGCTTGGAACAGGGTTCGAAATCACATGAGGTCTAGTGTAGACCTGAGTTTTCCCAAGCAGTGGGAGTTGTCAGAAAGTATGGAGCCAATTTGGGGAAGGAGTACTGGAGGGCAGTTTAGTGGATTCTCAGGTATCTGAGAGGGATGAGCAGTAGGGATTCTTGTTATGCAGGGTCAAGGTCTTCACTACATGGATATGTAGGTTCGGATATGGCAGGTTACTTGAATGACAGGTATGGCATCACAGGTTGTGTGGTGGTTGGTCTTCAGGATTGATCTTGAAGAGGGATACAAGCCAAGGAATAATTTAGACAGTGTACAACTATTGGTACAGGTGCAGTTGTTTATCTCCAAGTGGGAGATTGTTAGGTTGTGGAGCTAAAAGCTTCACCAGGATGCAAACAAGAGAAGTCACAGAGCTTGCTAAGGTTGCAGAGAGTTGCAGAATTAGTTGTAGGGCAACCAACGTCAGTCTGATCAACTGACATCGGTCAGATAGCAGTGAAGAACCAACTGACGTCGGTTACCAGTTGGCCGACATTGGTCATGGAAGAGCCGACATCGACAGCCTGTACATGAACATGCAGTTTACATGTTGATTATGGAGAGTCTATTTTTGGACTGTTAGTTTGCATGTTAGAGGCTAGTTGTAGTCTTGAGTTGCGCATCTAATTATTGTAATTAAGATAGTCTAATTATTGTAAGCATGAGATCTATATATGGACTCATGGGGTGTATTATAAAATTGTAGCTAGAGAGTAAGAGAGCAAAATAAGCTCCTTCTGAGAGAAGAGAGCAATGGTGTGTTCCTCCTAGTGCCACAGTACCAAGGTGGGTACTGGATTGGAGAATCAGCAGGGTTTTTCATATTTGTATGATCTTAGTCAGCAGGATAGCATGGCTTCTTTTGGAGATCTACAATGGTGAGTAAAGTCTAGTGAATTGTAGGTAGCAGCAGAGAGCAGGAGATCTACTTGAAGTACGGTTGCATACTTGGTGTACTGGCAGCGTGTTACTGACTGGTTGGAGAGGTGAACATCAATTCTATATTAGAGTTGATTGTTGGGACTGAGAGAGAGAGAGAAGAAGGTCTTGAGGTGTGGCAAACCTTTGAGGTGGAAGAAGTGGCATCTTCTTTATTGTATATTCTTCTGAGTGATTATTAATAAAATTGTGTATTGTCTCTCATATTCTTGTGTTGTTTCATATTTCTAGTTACTTATTGATTCTGGTTAAATTCCATGTTTAGTTGCTAATACAAGAAGTAATCATATATGTGCTTTATTGGTGGAGCAAGATCCTGACAATCAAGGGGAGGTTCCCTATAAATACTCAAGAGCTATATATATACTATAAATATGTAAAAAATAACACTCAGGGGTAGGATACATCACCCATCTCTCTTCTTTTAGAGATGATGTTAACAAACAAAGGAGAAAATCCTGGTGGAAACATTGAAGACACTTCTCTTCTTTCAGAAGTGTTCTTGTAGGAAACAACATGAGTTCTTTCAGGTATGACAAGAAACTAGTAACACAGGTGCAGTAACTAGCATGATGAAATAGAACACAAAGTTTCCACCTCAACTACCCAAAGAGTATAACACAAAGGATAATGGGGGCACAAAGTCGTCCCAGAATCCTCAATACAGAAAGAATTAAAAACACACACTGAAAATAATTGTGAAAGCATAAAGTCTTCCCATAGTTAGCTTCAGGACACCTTCCTTATTACTTTCACTAATTCTACTTGCCAAATAAAATAGATGAGAACACATTCAGAAGATAGACATAAGAATAATCTCCTAAAATGATACAAGCGAAAACAACACAAAGTCTACAAACAACTTTCTTTCTCATTCAGATAAAATGAAATGAAATTACAATCTGAGCTCAAAGTCTCAGTATTCTCCTTTCAACTGGGCAGAGTTTCGCTCCTATAAAAATGAAAAGTCTCCCTTCATAATGAGAGAAAATTATAATGTATAGCAATCACGCAAGGATTGGCTCTCTTTCCCATAGGATGACCCATGCTGCAGTCAACGTCTTCAATGCACCTTTAGTTTTGTCTGGAGGGACCATGCTGAGAATAGTGCACTACCATAACTATGGCGTGTCCCTTCATCTAATATGTCTCTTCCTTGGTATGGACTATTTAGTCTTTTTCCTGATATCTGTGTAGCTGTCTAATTTGTCTTTACTTCATGGAAGAAAAATAGGTCACATCTTTTATTTGGTGTGCTCAAAAGTCTACTTGATCCACTGTTTCACCTACTAGAAATAACTCCCTTGAAGATATTTCTGATCTTTTGCATTAATCTTCTCTTCCCTGTAGCAATTTGAGTTTTTGGGCTCTCTTTTCAGTCAGTCGCTTGGTTCTTCCTTTAAATTCTACACTTTATTTAAATTTTCACAGATATTTCCTTACCTTAAATTTGATGCCTATGGGGCCATCAATGGTCGCTAGCCACTTGAACCATGTTGAACCTTGAAACTTTAAACCTATTGAAAGTACATTAGTTCATTGGTTCATCGATTCATTGTGTCTCTTTTGTTCCATCGCTTCTTGGTTTAATCACTTTCTCGCTCCTTGGTTGAACCATCCATTGAACCACCTATTTGCTGCTTCTTTCCTTGACTGAGGCCGCCTTTAAACCTTTGAACCTATGAACCATTGAACTTTGAACTCATTCGGTTCAAATTTCAATCAGTTCATTGGTTCATCCTTTGTCCCATTCAATCATTGCTTCTTTTATCATTTTAAGTCCCTTTGATCTTTATTGCACTTGTTGAACCTTTGAACCTGTGAACTTGTTGAACTTTTTGGTTCAACGGTTCAATGGTTCAATTAGTTCATTCTTTGAATCCCTTTTTGTCTAAGTCTTTGAAGGTTCCTTTCTGTGTCTTTGTTTAGCCTTTGGGAGGCCCCGAAGGGAAGGTGTCCCTTCGAGATTTTAAACTGATCCTTTTTTTGTCGTCAAGTGTCCCCCCACAAGGGTACCTACCCTTCACGATTTTTCAGGCAGCGTTTGGGTTTAAAATTCCCCGACGGGTTCTTGCTTCTTCGGTGGGCTTTTGGCTTTTGGGATTTTTCCGTTGGGCTTTTCCTTCGAACAACAAGTCCGAAGGAATTCCTTCAGACAAAAAAGTCCGAAGGAAAGTATTCGTTACTTAGCCATTTGTTCTTTTTAATTTCTTCGGGGTTTCCTTCTGAGTGAATTCCTTAGAAAAAAAAGTCTGAAGGAATTTAGCTTTAGTCATTTTCCTGCAGAAAATACTTCCAGAAGAATTCTTTTAGCCTCTTTTACTTAGTCATGTTCCTGAGGGATTTCCAACTTTGTCCGCTTTTGCTCATTTCCCTCCTGAAGGGTACTTGTTCCTTTGGCTTTGGGGTAGCCCCTTGAACCTACCGATTGAACCAACTTTGGTTCAATGATTCAATGGTTCAATTAGTTCATTCTTCATTATTTGGCCAAGTCTTTTTGATCTTTTGAACCAAGCACGTTGAACTAATTGGTCATTGAACCCGTTGAACCAAAATGGTTCAAGGTTCAACGATTCAAGCCTTTGTTCTTTGGAGCTTGCCGATTGAACTCTTTTGGTTGAATTGAGGCATTGAACAAATCCTGGAAATGACTAAGTGTTGGAAACTTATTCTTTTGATGGAACTCACCTGCATAAACCTTTGAACCTATTAGGTCTGCTAATTTCAAGCATGTTGAGTCCGTAGATTTCTGAAAAAGCTTTGAAAAATGAAGAACTCAAATGCTCAGAACAATTTTTTAAAAGGGGAGAGATGATTTTGGTTTATCAAACCAAAATAGTTCATAGGTTGTCCTAAAGATGTCACTCATTTTTGGGAACAATAGCTGGCTCCAGTTGGGGAACTTCCTTCAATGAAAAACTTTGAACATCTGAGGGGAGTAAAAACCAGAATCTCCAGTGCCTTGAAGTATGCCATTGGGCTATGGATTCATGCTACCCAAAAAGAAAGGCTCCAAAAAATGAAAATGAACAACACAAAGTAAAAACAAAGACTATACAGATATACATATGTACAGGTGAACTTATCTGACACTTCAAGAATTGAAGTGCTTCAGGTGCTGCCCATTGTGAGGCAGAGTAAAAAGCATTCCATCTTGATATTTCAATAGAAAGATGTTCTCACCATTGAGATGATGGATAATAAATGGGCCTCACCAAAGAGAATCAAACTTTCCATGCATCCCCTTTGGCTCTCTTCTCTTGTCCCACAGCAGGACTTGATTTTCAACCCAAAAATCATGGTTCTTTACCTTCTGGTCGAAGAGCTTCTTCACCAGACTTTGGTGGGCAGCGATTTTGTCTACCACCATATTTCTATGCTCATCCAACTCAGTTAAGCACATGATCCTCTTATCAAGGGTGCTTTCATATGTTTGATCCTCAATTGCCTTAGCCAATTTCAATGCTAGCAATTTCAAAGTGATTAGTATCTTAGCATTGATACCATAGAGAAGTTAGAAAGGATACATACTAGTTGCTCTCTTTAGTGTAATTCTATCTGCCCATAGAGCATCAATTGATGCTTTATGCCATGTCCTTTGGTTATCATCCACCAACTTTTTGATGATAGTCACCAGGTTCTTATTGCTTGATTCAGCTTGTCCATTCCCTTGTGGAAAGTAATCAGAAGAGTGGGAGAGTGTAATCTCATAGTAGAAACATAATTGAGTAATCTCTTGGGAAGTGAAACAAGCTACATTATCAGTGACAATCTTGGTTGGGACCCCAAACCTGGAAATGATATTCTCCTTGAGGAAATTGCATACTACTTCTGAAGTAGCATGCTTGGTTGGAATTGCTTCCACCCACTTGGTGAAGTAATCTATTGCTGTAAGGACATAATCATGTCCAACACTTGAAGATGGGTTTACAACTCCAATAAAATTAATTCCCCACTGCTGGAATGGCACCTCTATGACCACTAGCTTGAGAGGCAGGGCAGCTAACTTGGGTCTCCGAACAAACTACTAGCATAGTTCACATTTTCTTACCCACTTGTATGCATCTTGAAAAAGAGTTGGCCAGTAATACCTGGCTCACAAAATTTTTGTGGGTAGTTACAGGAGTAGAGAAATGTCCTCCACAAACCAAATTGTGGAAGGACTTCACAAGTTGGCTTTGCTGCTCCTTGTCCATGCAGCGGAGGAACACTCCATCAAGGCTCCTCTTGTACAGGCCGTTGTCCTAGAGGATAAAATTTGTAGGCTTTAGATTGGTAGTTTTCCTTTCTTTATAAGATAGGTGAGTAAGACACTCACCATAAGTAAGGAAATGAGAAATACCTGAATACCACTCATTCATGGTGGAGACAAAGAGGATAGTTGGCGCATCTTCCACCTCTGCTTCTTCATGCCTTGCTTCTTCTGGTTTGTTGTCAGCAATAGATTGGCATAGGCCCTTTCTCCATACCAGCTTTGTTGGCTTGATGACCAGATCAAACTCCTAGATCTTTGCAATCCAATTGCCTCTTTTGATTCCAAACTCCTACTGAGTTAATATGGATTTGACTGTGGTATCAGGAACCAGAGCAGTAACTCACTAATTGAGAATGTAGAAACAGAAATGCTTCACTGCCTTAACCACCACATAAGTATGCTTCTCCATGTTTGAATACTTCAGCTCATGAGCTTTGAGAGGACAAATCATGAAGGAAATGGGAGATTCCACACCTTCATTTTACTGAACCAGGATGGCTGAAAGTGTGTGTTCAGAAGCATAACTATATATGAAGAAATCCTTCGTATAATCTGGACAAACTAGAAATGGGGCATGGGCAATGGCAATCTTAATATCCTCAAATGCTGATGTGCCTTCTTCAGTCTAGCCGAAGGTGGCCTTATTCTTCATCATGTTTATAATGTGCCTGGTCTTTTCAACAAACTTGGGGATGAACCTCCATAAGAAATTCACCTTTCCAAAGAAAGAGTGAACAAACGTCTTACTTGTGGGCAAGGTAAGCTCTTGGATAGACTTGACTCTATCTGAGTCAATATTTATGCCTCTTTTGGACATAATGTGTCTGAGAATTTTCCTCTCTGTTACTCTAAAAATTGACTTCTTGGGGTTTAAAAAAATGCCATTCTGGCGGCAGCGCTCCAGCACTTATTACAAGTGGTGTATATGATCTGGGTGATGCTTAGGAAAGATGGTCAAGTCATCAAGATAAACTATGATGAACTTACCCATTTCATCTTTGAAGGCAAGGTCTATTGCTCTTTGGAAGGTGGCGCCAACATTTATCAAGCTAAAAGGCATCTTTCTTTATGTAAACGTGCCCCAAGGTGTGGTGAAAGCAGTCTTATGCTAGTCTGCCTCACTAACTTCAACCTGATTATATCTTGAAAAGCCATCTAGCATTGATAACATCTCTGAACCTGTCACTGTCTGAAGCACTTGATCCATGATTGGCAAAGGATAGTTATCCTTCAAGGATGACTGATTTAAGTTCTTAAGATCCACACAAAGGCAAATTTTGCCATTCTTCTTCCTTACAGGCGCTATATTTGTAATCCATATGGAATGATGGATTGGGAAGATTATCCTGGCATTTATCATTTTTTGTATCTCAAAAAAAATGTTACCTGATATTTTTAGATTATACTGCCTGGACTTCTACCTGTAAGGTGCCGAATCAGCCTTGAGAGGAAGTCATGTCAAATTTCATCAGGCCAGAGTGACTTCAGGTTATCATAGGAGTAAGCCAAGATGTCCATGTATTGGTTGAGAAAAGTGGTGAACTTGAACCTCTCCTCAGGAGTACAACATTTATCAATGTTAACCATCCTAAAATCTCCCTTGGTTCCTAGATTTACTTGATCAAACTCCTAAGAGGAGCTTGAATTTGTTTGCTACTGTTTGATGAATTGATCATGTTTGTCAAGCAACTTCTCAAGGGAAACCAGGCCTTTGGAAATCTTATTCCCTTTAAGTTGTAAGAATTCTTCACCTGCGTATGAATTTGATTCAAGAGCTGGTTCACACTTTTGAGGTTCACTGCTTTCAAAATTTAGCCATTCAAAGCTGTCTTTTTGCTTTAGGAAGGCAATGATTTGTATATCATTGTTAAACACCTACCAATGAATAGAATTATAAGGTACACTTGGTCTAAAGACTAGATCAATAGTGTACTTGTCTCCTTTGAAGTCTAGGTGAGGGACCAAGAGAGTAGTTGAAACAACCAGTGCATCAGTCGATCATTGAATTCTCTAGGAATGGCAGAGATGCTGAAAGCATCAAAGCTTTCAATTTAGTCTTAGACTAGATTGTGATAGTGACGTAATCTTTCATTCTTGGTTTGGTACAGGTTTCTCACCTGACAAACCACTAGTTCAACATCTCCTTTGGCATGAAGGAGCTTGATGCCTTTGTCTCGAGCAGCCCTTAATCCAAGCAATAGAGATTCATATTTAGCTATGTTATTCATGTTATTGAATTGCAACTTGTAGGATGAAGGAAAAATATCTCCTTGAGGAGATATCAACACAACTCTTGCTTCTGAACCAGTGGAGGAGTAGTAGCCATCAAATTCAAAAATCCATACCTCATTTGATACTAATTTTTCTTTGCATTCCTCTTCATTCAGAGGGGGAGATTCTTCCACACTTTCATTATGCTCAGCCAATTCTTCTATTGTTCTAGTTGAACTAACCTTCAGGTTGTCACCTTTAAGAGTTTCAACAGGTGTTTCATGGAATTCATCTATGGATAAAAAGTAGTTACCCATGCCTCAAGACTCAAACAAAATTTGAGCTTCAGGTGCTAAGGTCTGGGTAACCACGTATTTTGCTTCCTTCTCAGGGAGTATCCTCTTCATAACACCTTTGACTGCAGTCCTTGCCTCAGATAAGTCCATGCTCAATTCACCACCAACATTCCTACACAAATTCCACCCAAGAAGGATGCCATAAGATTCAGGGACGTCAGCCACCAAGATAGTCATCTTGATTCTCTTGTCTAAAAATGTTGTAAATGCAAATTGGGCATCTTTGATCTACCCCAGTAGTAGTACTTTCTTGTTTTCCATGGAGAAGCATATACCAAAGGTTTTGGTTAGTGTAAGGCCAAGGGATTCAGCCACTTTGGTAGGCATAACATTGTCCAAGGCTCTGGAATCAATGATGTAGTTGTTCAGCTGATGTCCATTTATCAGTAATGAGACATAGAAAGGTTCAGTCTTGATAGGAGCAGTAGGGGGAGTAATGATAAGGTTGTTCCTTGTGAGTGAATTCTTGGGGAATCATGAGTCACCTTGGGAATTTCTTGTCCTACAAGGGAATTTTGGTTCTTCAAACACTGAACTAGTTTATCTAATTGCTTAGGATGGAACTACAAAAATTCAAATTTAGACATTTGAATTTTGGTTTTATTTATATGGTCAATTATGTCAAATGCCTGGAATGAGCTAGGAGCAGAGGATGGGAATTCATCCTTTTGATTTTTGGAAGGGGGAGGACTGGACTATGAATTTGAAGTAGAAGGTGTAGGGGAATTTGAGGTACTTATCTTTCTTGCAATCACCGAGTTCTTTGGTTGAAAAGGAAGACTGGATCCTTGCTTAGCAATTGAAACTGCTGGTTGAGGTTGCTCCCCTACTTTCTCCTTATTAGCTGGTTGAGCTGATTGATTCTTAGACTGGGTGAATACAACATATGATCCCTCAGTTGCATTACCTTCACTTTTGGGTCATCTTGATAATTAAGGAAACCAATGTTGGAGTTGCTAGCTAATTCTTCTTCTTCCTCAGTGAAGAGATTAACATCATCTTTAGGATTCAACTCAGGTTGGAATGAGAAATTTGATTCAGCTTCAACATATCCAATTGCTGAGTTGGTTGGAGGTACTTCAAGGGTGAGGTTCCTTTGTGGAGGAGGAAGGTGACTTAGCTATCCTTGATTCTTGGTAGCATTACCTTGATACGCCTAATTCTAAAATGTCCTCCTTGGCATATCTCTGTATGCAGGAGCAGATGACATCCCTTGCACCATTTAATTTCTGAGAGCTAGCACTTTATTTTCTAGCTTTTGTACCATTGGGTCAGTGGTGACTGTAGGTGAGTATTTAGAAGATAAAAAGGATTTACCTTTATTAGGGTCTCTCCTTATCTTTCCTACCAAGATCAGGTCATCTTCTACCTTAGTAGCCAAGTCCTAAGCAGTATCAAGATCTATATGTCTAGCCTATCTCAACAAGAAACTCACTTCAGGCAGCTGTGAATTGATGAAGAAACATTTGAGATTTTGAGGGGTTGGTTGGGCGACCATGGGAATCTTGTGCCTCAGCTTGTTGAACATGGTAATGAAGTCTCTCATAGGTTCATGGGGCTCCTTCTTCATCTGTGTGAGCTAGGCTTGCAAGGCATGCACATCTTCTGCAGGTTTGAACCTAGCTTCAAATTTATCTTTGAGTGTGTCCCAGTTAGTCACTGATCTAACTTACAGATGGTAGAACTAGTCTTCAGCAACACCTTGTAGTGTCTCTATGAATAGCCTAACTACTATGTCTTCAAATTCCACCCCTATTACACCAAAGGCTATGCTGAAAGCTGTAAAGTTTTCATCAGGATGAACTTTCCTATCACCAAAGAATTTGGGGAAATTCTTCCTTGAACTACATGGAAGCTCATGTAGAGGTGGAGTTAAATTCAGTGGACCAAAAGAGTTACCCCAAGGGCCTTGAGCCATGATTTGATTATGTAAAAGTGGGATCACAAATCTGGGTGGAGTATGGATAGACAAAGCTCTGCTAGCATTAGAAAAATAAGCTTTGCCTTGTGTTGGTGACTTGGTAGGGCTAGGAGGAAGACTCTTAGTTCGTTGAAGGTGAGGTTGTGGAGGAAACAACTCAAAAGTAGGGTCAACAACACTTTGAGATTTTTGGCTTCTAGTATAACATGGAGTTGCCAGATTGTAGAACAAAAATAGAAAATAGTAGGATTTACTTCAGCTTGAAACTTGAGACTTCAAACTATGCACTCTTCCCTAGTTGAGTCACCAAAAAGACTGTTGGATGAATATTTTATCAGTCAACTATCTGATTCAGCAAAATAGGTCTTATCATCCACAACAAAGGAGATTGGTCAGCCCAGTGTGTAGGTTTACTACATCAGAGTTGGACAAATCTCTCCTCTCATCAAGGGGAGGTTCACTATAAATATATAGGAGCTATATATGCTATAAATATGCAAAAAATAACACTAAGGGGTAGGATACATCATCCATCGCTGTTCTTTTAGAGATGATGTTAACAAACAAAGGAGAAAATCTTGGTGGAAACACTGAAGGCACTTCTCTTTTTTCAGAAGTGTTCTTGCAGAAAACAACATGAGTTCTTTTAGGTATGACAAGAAACTAGTAACACAGGCGCAGTAACCAACAGGATCAAACAAAACACAAAGTTTCCACCTCAACTACCAAAAGAGTATAGCACAAAGGATAATGGGTGCACAAAGTCATCCCAGAATCCTCAACACAAAAAGAAAAGAAAAACACACACTAAAAACAATTGTGAAAGCACAAAGTCTTCTCACAGTTGGCTTCATGACACCTTTCTTATTACTTTCACTAATTCTGCTTGCCAAATTAAATAGATGAGAACACATTCAGAAGACAAACATAAAAATAATCTCTTAAAATGATACAAGCCAAAATAGCACAAAGTCTGCAAACAAATTTCTTTCTCATTCAGATAAAATAAAATGAAATTACAATCTGAGCTCAAAGTCTCAGTATTCTCCTTTCAACTGGGTAGAGTTTTGCTCCTATAAAAATGAAAAGTCTCCCTTCATAATGAGAGAAAATTATAATGTATAGCAATCACACAAGGATTGGTGCTCTTTCCCATGAGATGACCCATGCTGCAATCAACGTCTTCAATGCACCTACAGTTCTGTCTGGAGGGACCATGCTGAGAATAGTGCACTGCCATAACTATGGTGTGTCCCTTCATTTAATATGTCTCTTCCTTGGTATGGACTGTCTGGTCCTTTTCCTGATGTCTGCGTAGCTATCCAATTTTTCTTTACTTCATGGAAGAAAAATAGGCCACGTCCTTGATTTGGTGTGCTCAGAAGTCTACTTGATCCACTGTTTCACCTACTAGAAATAACTCCCTTAAAGATATTTTTGATCTTTTGCATTAATCTTCTCTTTCATATAGCAATTTGAGTCTTTGGGCTCTCTTTTCAGTTAGTCGCTTGGTTTTTCCTTTAAATTCTGTGCTTTATTTGAATTTCCACGGATATTTCCTTACTTTAAATTTGACGCTTGCGGGGTCTTTAATGGTCGCTAGCCGCTTGAACCATGTTGCACCTTGAACCTTTGAACTTGTTGAAAGTACATTGGTTCATTGTGTCTCTTTTATTCCATTCACTTCCTGGTTCAATCACTTTCTCACTCCTTAGCTGAACCATCCGTTGAACCACCTGTTTGCTACTTCTTTCCTTGACTGAGGCTGCCTTTGAACCTTTGAACCTATGAACCATTGAAATTTGAACTCATTCGGTTCAAAGTTCAATCAGTTCATTGGTTCATCCTTTGTCCCATTCAATCATTGCTTCTTTTATCATTCTAAGTCCCTTTGATCTTTATTGCACTGGTTAAACCTTTGAACCCATGAACTTGTTGAACCTTTTGGTTTAATGGTTCAATGGTTCAATCGGTTCATTCTTTAAAGCCCTTTTTGTCTAAGTCTTTGACGGTTCCTTTCTGTGTCTTTGTTCAGCCTTTGGGATGCCCTGAAGGGAGGGTGTCCCTTTGGGCTTTTAAAACGGTCCTTTCTTTGTCATCAAGCATCCCCCCACAAGGGTACTTACCCTTCAAGATTTTTCGAGCGGCCTTCGGGCTTAAAATTCCCCGACGGGTTCTTGCTTCTTTGGCGAGATTTTGGCTTTCGGGTTTTTTCCGTCGGGATTTTCCTTCAAACAAAAAGTCTGAAGGAATTCCTTCGAACAAAAAAGTCTGAAGGAAAGTTTTCGTTAATTAGTCATTTGTTCTTTTCAATTTCTTTGGGGTTTCCTTTTGAGTGAATTCCTTCAGACAAAAAGTCCGAAGGAATTTAGCTTTAGTCATTTCCCCACAGAAAATACTTCTAGAATAATTCTTTCGGCCTCTTTTACTTAGTCATTTTCCCGAGGGATTTCCAACTTTGTCTGCTTTTTCTCACTGCCCTTCACAAGGGTACTTGTTCCTTTGGCTTTGGGGCAGCCCCTTGAACCTACCGATTGAACCAACTTTGGTTCAATGGTTCAATCAGTTCATTCTTCATTATTAGGCCAAGTCTTTTTGATCTTTTGAACCAAGCGCATTGAACCAATTGGTCATTGAACCCGTTGAACCAAAATGGTTCAAGGTTCAACGGTTCAAGCCTTTATTCTTTGGAGCTTGTCGATTGAACTCTTTTGGTTGAATCGAGGCACCGAACCAATCCTGGAAATGACTAAGTGTTGGAAACTTGTTCTTTTGATGGAACTCGCCTGAAGAAACCTTTGAACCTGTTGGGTCTGCTAATTTCAAGCATGTTGAGTCTGTAGATTTCTGGAAAAGCTTTGAAAAATGAAGAACTTGAATGCTCAGAACAATTTTTGAAAAGGGGAGAGATGATTTTGGTCTGTCGAACCAAAATAGTTCATAGGTTGTCCCAAAGATGTCACTCATTTTTGGGGACAACAAGTTTGAAGGACAAGACATGAAAAGTTGTTTTGACTCAGAATGAAGGGTTCTCAACATGAGAAGGATTTTTTTGTGCTCATTAACTCATCAAAACTTTTCATAGGAAAATACTATATTCATGGTAGATTGGGAAGTGTCCTAGATCAAAATTCTAGGTATTAGTTTTTGGATTGAGGGGTTATGCTTTATGAACGATTGTTAAGAATGGAAACAAGTTTAAACACTCTTAGAATCATAATAAAGAACTGATGTTGAAGATGTTGATCAAAAGTGCCCAAAATAGATTGGTATGATTAGGTAAGATATTGGATCCTATAGTGGACTCTCCTAAGTACCTCGAGGTGATATTGTCTAGAGAGGAGAGAGAGAAAATGTTGAGTTACAAGCTTATTTCTAAAAAAGTTATTGTAGAAGTCTAAATTTGAATTGGACATAGAAAGCAAATGAATGGAGAAAGGAGATAGAGACTCATGATTTATACCCACAAAAGTTTATAGATTGTTTCTAGTCCTCAAGTGTTATAAACTAGTCATCCAAGTTAGTCAGTCGCTAACAGACCTAATGGTATAAACAATGAAAAACTTAAGCAGTAGTGAGAAGATGATTAGGAATGTGTTATCATGATAGAATGATGAAACCAAGTACATGGAATTTTTTTTGTAAATGGTAGGTCTTATTAATGCTCGGTATAAAATTTTAAGTTTAGGTACAGTGGTGAAAATAATGAAGCCAAAATGGCTTGTTTGGCTTCGTGAGGTTTGTGTACAGTGCGGTCATAAGATTGATCTGCAAGACCAATATTTTTCATTTAGCTATATGAAATTTCTTTATGAGAATGGTCTAGTGGTCTCACAATACCATAGAATTGCATAAGAAGTATTTGAAAGTGGTCATACAGGTGTTGAAGGTCAATGTCACAATGACTATACTTTAAGGTAAATTGGTAGTTCTAGATAAACAAGTTGTAGTGATGATTTTGAGGCTCTATGATTTGAGTTGAAGTATATAATTCATATGTAAAGTGTGAAATTTAGTGTAAGATGTTGAAAATTTGAAGTCAAAATGGCTTGTCTAGTTCATGCAAGACTGTGTGAGATAAGGTCAGAAGATTGGTCTGTAAAACCAATATTTGATGTTAGAGATTATGTTTTTATGATTGAGGTTGTTTTAAATATGTTATATAATATTTTTAATGTATTTAGAATCATTTAAAGTGTCCTTTCAGGTGTTTTATGCCAATTAGTTTCATGACTAGCTTTTGACAGTTGTGACAGTTTTGAGTGAGCATACTGAAGAGATGAATTTAAGCCTTTTTGCCCTAAGTTGAAGTGTTTTAAGAATGTGTTGATGGCCCTAAGATAATATAGACTCTATTTATGCACTTGGTTTATCATTTTTTATTTGATTAAATGAGTTAGATCTTTAGTATTAAAAGGTATATTTTTGGTGTACACAGGGCTAGTAGGACTGAGTACTAATGAGGGGTTTCAAGAAGTGATATGTTATAAAATGTCTTGTTGAGATTAGAAGATATAAGATAGGGTATATTTTATTGTTATATGATATGTTCCTACTGAGGTTAGAGTTTTAAAATGTTCCAACGAAGGTAAAGTGTAACGTGCCCTAAAGTAGACCTAATGGAATTAGGTCTTCGCGAGACCTAAAAGTGAAATAAGGTATAATAGAGTTATGATAGACCAAACGGGATTGAATATTCCTTTGAATCATGTTTATTAGATTTAATAAGACCTATTACATGGATAACATAAGAGGTTAATGGTGCATATCTGACTAAGTGGTATATGAACAAGGAATGGTATATATACAAGATAGTTTTAGGCCTATAAGTGGAAGTAAAGAGTATGCAAATAAAATAAAAAATTGTTGAGAAGGAGGTATTTTAGATCATAAAAATAATATATAGTATTAATCATGAAGTTATGACAATGTTTCTACATATGAATATCAAGGTCATATGACCTAATTTGTCTTGAAGAAACTTAGTTGAGCGAAGAAGCCTAGAAGTCAGTTTGAGAGGGATAAAAGAGTGAGAAGAGATAAATAAGGTGATCATCATATATTGTGTGAGAAAAAAGGTTTTATAAAAGTGATTAAATTTTTTAGGTCATTTATTTGGTGCCGATTCATCTAGGGGTTTGGTGCCTCCTTACAGGTTGGTGCTTGTTAAAGCCTAGTTGAGTGGGTGCTTGACTAGTCGGGGTTGGTTCTCTATGTGGAGTTGGTGCTTCACTAAATATTATTTTTTGTCTTATAGGATTGTATTCCATTTTCATACATTAGTGGTTTTTCTTCCCCTTGAGGGTTTCCCACATATGTAATGTGTTATCTTGTTTCATGATCTTGTATGGTTGCATATGTTTTGCTAGATGTTCATGTTTGTATGAATGGTTCATGTATGCTTTAGTGGAATTGAATGATTATATTGAAGACAATGATTCACCCCCTTCCCCCACTCTCAGTGATTGTGATTCCAACATGAGCATCATGTCATGCTCATATAACACCCACTACACATAACACAAGTGACCCTTAGTGATTTTGCTTATAAATAGAATTTTTTGACCATCACTACGGATGCTTTATTTACGGTGATCAATAAGGATGCTTGGGTTTTCTAAGAACCTTGTTTATGAAAATCATGGACTACATTGGGTGCCAACCTACATAATAGGATACACATAAACACTAAAAAATATTAATCTAAGGAATGACTACTAAATCTAAGAAAGGTCTAGATCCCCCCTAAAGAAACACACTCATACCATAAGCCTCCTTTTAAAAGGGTCCTCAAAATGCATCCTAACTTCCAAGGCTCATGTTTTATATTCATTATGGTGACCTGAAACTTGTCTTCTTTATATTTAATTTGTAATCACACCCTCATAGGTATTATAGGAAACTTGTACTACAATCAATGAGAACCTTGTGAAGAAAGGGAAAAAGACATCATATAAGGATTCAAGGTACAAATGACACTCCTAGATGATTATGAAAATAACAACAATCTAGAATGCATCCTCCTAAGGAAACAAACTATTAAGAATAATGTAAGTGCAACACATACACTCCTCATCAAGCCATACACAACGATGACCCCAACCTCACAATCCATATAAGAGTGTTGTGTGGTTCTATAATCGAGACACTGCAAGCCCTAATAACCAAAATGAACATCCAAGATGGTACCACATGCCACTATATTCTACATGTGTTTGTACAAAATACACTATCAAAAGGATACAAAGGTCAACATGAAGATAAAAGGGTCACCTAAAAAATTTTGTCACCCAAAAAAGCTCAGATGTCACAATCCATGCTAAACTGCATGTTTTAGGCAGCTATCATACAAGCTACAAAAGTAAAAACATACCCTTATCATGAACATGTTTAATATATAAGGAGGTGTATGCACCTAAATTTTCTCACTTCATTTAATGTCACTAATATTACTATTAGTCAACACTAATTCTACTTATCTAACTTATCCCCTTTAATTCTATCCTAAAATCTCCCCTTCTAATCATTTATCTAATATCCTCTTTTATCCCTCTTCATTTACTAACCTTAGTCCTATCCCAATTCTTCATTAATTTTTTTTGTTAATACCCATTATCCCATCCTAATCCCACTTATTAGTTAATTGGGAATTTTAAATTTCCATAACCCACCTTCCCACTTACACTAGCCTATTCCTAGGCTCTCCTACACCCCTAGTCCCTAATCATCCACGTAATCCCTATCTAATCCCATACCTAATCCTAATTAATCCCTAAAGAGTATTCTAGAATTCTCAAATTCTAGAATCCTCCTTATTCTCACCCCTCCTCTTTAGAATCCTCCAAATCTAGAGGCTTCCAAGGAATTTTAAATTCCTTGGATAATCCTCAACCCTTGATCTCCCCAAACTAACTTTGAATTTAAACCATTGATCCTTCCTTCCTCTTTATATTTAAACAACTCCACTCCTACATGGAAAATAACTACAAGCTATCTAGCAAATTCATGTCCAACTCATGAAGCAATTAAGAAGTCTTCATGTCAAACAAATCCATCATCAACAATCCATGATCAAGCAACACAATGTCCAAATTATGAGTCTAAGGTAATCAATCCAATTCTCTTGTTTTTCATCCATTTAATCTTGTTTTGGAGTAATTAGCTTTAGGATTTATGTTTAGGCTTGAATTATGTATTCTTCAATTTGTATTAATCTTAATGGTTCTAGATCTTACCTAGGTATTTTGGCATTTTGAGTTTAAATTGCATGTTTATGCATAGTTTAATTTAAATAGCTAAAATTTCCATCTACATTTTGGATTGCTAGATAGATTTTAGTTAGTTTCCATAGAGGAGTGGAGTTATTTAAATAGAAAGAGGAGGGAAGGATCAATGGTTGGAATTCAAATTTAGTTTGGGGAGATCAAGGGTTGAGGATTATCCAAGGAATTTAAAATTTCTTGGAGGCCTCTAGATTTGGAGGCTTCTAGAGAGGAGGGGTAAGAATAGAGAGGATTCTATAATACTGTTAGGGATTAATTAGGCTTAGGGATGGATTATATAGGGACTAGGTAGGTGATTAGGAACTAGGGGTGTAGGATAGCCTAAGCATAGGCTAGTAGGTGGGCCATTGGGAATTTAAAATTACGAAATAATAGGTAAGTGGGGATTAAGATGGGATAAAAAATGATTAGGAAAATTAATGAAAAAGTGGAATAAGACTAAGGTTAATGGATGAAGAAATATTTAAGGGAATGTTAGATAAATGACTAATAAGGGGGAAAAATTAGTAGGATTTAAATGAGATGAGCAGAATTAGTTTCGACTAATAAGTATATTCATGATGATAATGCAGGCGAGAAAATTTAGATGCATACAAGAGGTACACCCACTAAGGGCTGCCTATGGATTTGAAATAAACTTCCATTTCATCAATGTCATCACCACTTAAAGGCAACACACTCAATTGGGTGTCACCATAATGGAAACAAAACTTTTCTATGAGGAAACCATATTGATATTATCAAGAAACTCCAAACTATCATGGATACATAGATCAATTCAAAATGATCTACAAGTAAAAAGATACACTCAAACCTTCCTAGTAACAAGGAAAAATAAATCATGTTCCTCTCGAGGATTCCTATCAATAAAGTCACCTTCAAACCACCATTGGGTCATAGCCTCAAAGGGGTTACTGACCAAAACATTCAAATATAAAAATCCAAATTGGATTTATATGCCTCAAGTATTAAGCAAACATGCACCAAGAGGATACAATACCAATTTAACATAGTCATCACTTGATTAAGTTGATGATTATACTAGGTTGGTGCCAAAATACTACACATATCTTTCATGTTCCTCTCCAACCTTCATCAACATCCAAACCTAGTGGAAAGTCACTTCATCATGTGGCTATAAACAAGGCATAGTTCACCTCCAAAAGGAGAAAATGATCACTCACCACAAAGATATGGTAAAACAATGTTACCCACATGAGGCTCCTTAGTAATTCCATCCATGTGGTATCATTGATCCATCACACAAGGTAAATTCAATATCTAATAACACTCATATATATGTAAATATGTTTTAAGCATAAAAACCATGTGAAATATGAGGATCTTTATCCCTCACATGAACCCAATGTGTTACTAAGGCCTTTGTAACCCTTTGTGGTCTACCAAGATGAGCCTTTTGTCCTAAGGAGGGATTATTCCCAACTCTTCCTAAGACTACTTACAAGGCAATAGTAAAAAAATGAGAAAAACATTATGGCCTCACTAAAGTGCATCCTAATCCATTCCAAAATCCATAACTCATAATGGTATAACATCGATCAACCCTCTAGCACACTTCACTTGAGTGGTGAGGTGATGTTTGCTTGAAAGGGATGGTCACTAAACCTAGAAAGGCTCATCTCAACCCTAGTCTACATGAAACTCTACATTCTATCTATAATCATACCTCGTGGTTTTAGGAAACAAGTTTAATATATCCCAATAACATATCTATGAATTCCTTCAAGGTAAGATGTGTATGTCTAAGGTGATGGCAAAGTCTCATCAACCTAACACATAATAGTTTACTCATGAGATATTGATCACTTAGTACTCACAATCCTCTAACTTCCTAACACCTGGTTATAACCTTTGTTGTATCAACATTATCTAGTTTAATAACATTGATACCTTTTGGTGGAGGTGTATCATTTCTATCTTTAAGATCAGGAGGTGTAACAACATTGTCTAGTGGAGTTGAGGTAGTCAAGAGTTGATGTGCTCTAATCCTAAGAGTATAGTTTACTCTTTGGTACCGCTAAAAATCTTGGATGTCATTGGTATTCTCTTCAAGTTTGTTGTCTTCTACATTAAGAAAGTCTAACGTCTCTAAAACCATGGTTACATCAGGGGATTTTGATGAATTAGGAGTATCAAAATGACTTGAAGTATTATGGTCATTTAGGACAACCTCATATTATTCCATTTCATTTTGAAGAATTTCAAAATCTTGGAAAAACTCAACACAATCAAGTTTTCCATGTTAGGTTGTGTTATGCACACAACACCAACTGGGTAGGACAATCTCCATAATATTGATCTCAAGAAATTTTTTTGGATGAAGACTCATTTTTTTTACCGTCCCCATTGAAAGGAATGTAATTACATTGGTAATTGAAATTCGAGGTAGAATTTACACTACTCGAGCTACCTACCTATTTTTTCAAGTTCAGGAAATAATTGCTTAATCTTTGGACAATTCTTTGGGATGCATCTAACTTAGGTTTGGCTAGTTCTTGAGATGAAATTTTTATATTATTCATTGTAATTGGAACTAAAGTTTAGTTTTAAGGCTGAGGCAAAGCTTCATTATCAATTATATTTAGAAATCCTAAATTTTAATTATGAGTAGTATTTTTTAGAGGGAGCTGATTTGTAACTAGAAAAGGCTGTGGCAATGAAACATTTTGATTTTTAGGCAGAATTAAGTTTAATAATATCATGTTTGGGAGGATATTGGGAATGAGAGTCAACATTTTCCCTTATGTATTGATTTGTATGTATACTTTTATCACTTTTGCATACACAAGGTGAAAATCAATGATAGTTAGATCTGTCCTTAAGAACATGGTAGTCCAAAGGTCCAAATATTTTTTGAACATTTCTAAGGCTAGTTGGGCATTTTGTATATATAAGGTTGTTACCCTATTATACATATTTTAAAAATATGCATTATAATTGAATATAGGTTCATTGGGTTCCATTCTCATGAAATAACATTGTTGGTATAAGACACTTGGATCCACCACATGACCAAACTGGGTTAAGAACATGTTACTCAATTGATTCTAAACTATAATTGAATTCTTAGGTAGGTTGAGAAGTCAGTCATAATCTTGATCAAACAAGGTGAAAGAAAATAATCTATAAGCTACATCTTCATGATCAACATTACATAACCTAAGGGATGTTTTATAAAATGTAATGTGTTCTTCTATAGTTCTTATAGTGTTTGGAGTGAACTTTGGAAGATAACTCAGGGTTTTTAGGAAAATCATTCATGTAATTGGGAATGTTTATAGTTGATCTAGTTATCCAAGTTGTATCCATTTGGACTGATCTATTTGTAATAGATTATGGGGATGGTGTGTTTGGGTAAACTAATCTTCTAGATCTGCCTCGATCAGATCTAAGACGTCTATGAGATTGAAGAGGAGAAATAATTAATCTTCTATGACCCAACCTAACTCTAGATCACATGATCCTTTAAGAAGACTCTAGAGTGACAAACACTAATTTATATTAGTATTGGTTTTAAGCACACAACAAATGAAAAATAATAAGGATGAGTTACAAGACCACAAATCTATAATCAATGACAATATCAAAGTATTTAGAGGTTCAAGATCAAAGTTTCAATCCCTTAAACATTGTGTTTGGGCCCTCTTTCTAACACTAATTACTATTAGGCTCAATTTGTGACCCACCCAGAATGTATCTATTAAATTAGTTGATCTAAGAGGACAAAGGAAGTATAAATCTCATGGGACAAATGTCCCCTCATTTTTAGGATTCTACTGGGGATCCAAGGTCTTAGAAATTTATAGAATGTTTAACTGAGTGAGTAACAACTATTACCACTAGAGGTTTAACTAGTCTCCTTACTTGAATTAAAGTTGTCTAATTTTGTGGGTTTGTTGAAACCATCGGCTTACTATATTCTTTCATAAGATAAGACAATTATAATCTACTAAGTAGGACATCTTATAATAAAAAAATAAAAGAGAGGGAAAGAGTAAGGTAGAAAAGGGATGAATCTTTGACTGAGATCAGATGTTTTAGTATTAAGAAATGAAAATTGTGGTTGGAATTATATCACTGGGCACCAAGTTTGGATATTTCAAAACTTAAATAACTCAATGATCAAGATTCAAAAGAAAAATATGAACATATAATTCAAAATCTCTATCAAAATAAAGCAAATACACAAGCCTGTAGCTATTACATGTAATGACTTAATAAAAGCTTCAAAATAAATAGAATGAAAATCTAGAATTACTCCAACTAGCTATTGCACAATATATTTTTATATTCACTTAAAAAATCAACATTCAAATAGATTTTTTACATGTATTACTTATCTCAAATCAATATCATTTGGTAGACAATCATGACAAAATAAAGGAGAATGGTAGGTGCAATCCTGACAATATTACAAAGAGTTTTAGTGCAAAAAATATCTGACCATTACAATGATAAACATTGTTGCTTATATAGGCAAGGCAATCAAACCCATTACCTTAATGCACAATCAAAATTTAATGGTCTAATTCCCAAAATTGAATGTGGTAACTGATTACAACTCAGTTTCTTGGGATAACACATCAAGAAAGGATAAGAATAAGTCATGGCACAATTTCTAGATTATAATCACTTTCAAGATGAAAGGGGACATAATATCCAATGTATTTCAAGCGTTAATGATCCAAAATTTATTGACTTTTAATTCTTTTAACAAGTGAATCAATGACTCAAATAGGGAAAACCACATCATTGTAAAAGGATCCCAATGATGAACTAACCAATTCATGTTCTAATTTATTCATTCCCAATTCCACATGCTTATCTTTGTGATAAAAAAACTTATACTAAATATATCCTTTCTTTATTAATTGATAATAGACAGGTAATATTGGAATAATAAATTATTCTAATCTATATAGGGGTTGAATATCCTCCTTTCGATGAAATTATTTAGGTATATAGATATTAAGGAAAACTCATGTTGTGAACATTTTTTTTGATCTCCTTTATCCCTCAATATAGGTCTAGTTTATGACATTGCACCATCTCCTATCGTCTCACTCAAATTGCATTTTATTATCCCACAAGACTGCTCAGGCCCATTTTAGCCTTTCTCTATTTATGCTCTTTGCATAACAACCTGTAATTACAATTAGGATAAAAACTGTCATTTTACCATCCTTTTACTCTTTGCTTGGCCATCAAAATCAGGTTCTTTATTTGTATAATTTATTTCCTTCCATAGGGTGATGCCACATATCAACTCTTCACTATTTTGATCATACTTATTTTATTTTGTTCTTCAATTTTGATTAAACATGATTTTGACACTTGTCAAAATATAGCTTTTAGGGAGGTCTTTTAAGATTCATAATTAGATTTAGATACATTCTGTGGGTTAATTCCTTGAGATCATGCCACGTGACATGATCTTAAAACTCTAGGAGATCATCGCTTGACTATTTTATGTTCTATATCTTCTAAAGACTAAGTCCCTAAGATCATACCACATGGCACGATCTTGGGACTCTAGGAGATCTCTCAACTATTGAATATGTACTCACCCTTGTGAAATCCAACTCCTTAAAATGTGATCACATGTCACAATTTTATAACCTCAAGCTCAAACTAACTATCTAGTAAATTTTCCTCTATAAACTTGAGTGCCCAAGATCATGCCATGTGGAATGACTATAGGACTCATAACTCTTTGACACAACCATTTTTACAAGAATTAATCTATTTTAATTGAACTAAATCATGCCACATGGCATGATTTAAGAATTCCTTTGCCTTTAACACTTAGTCAATTTTACAATTTCAATTTTTTGCATTTTAGGTGAGCTCTGAACCATTGATACTACACATGGCACCTTTACATTGAATCTTCCACCAGAGGCCTATGATATTTGAAATAACCCTATAAGTCCTTAGTTTCTATTATGATGCCATGTGGCGTCATCATAGGCCTTTGGGCCTCCAAACTTATATGGATTGTCATCAACCTTATGCTCCCATGTTATCCAAGATTGTGCCACATGGTGTGATCTCAAGAATTATATGGACTTATGATTTACTCATATCACATGATATATCGACATGTGGATGGCTCACAAAATCTTGAGATATTTTAGGACATTGAACTATAAACCACCTCCCTCCAAACTTTAGGTGCCCAAGATGCAACCATGTGTCACAATATCGAAAGGTCAGGGCTTTGAATACTTGAAAATTTTCAAATGAGAAACTTTCCATAGACTCCAATTGTTCATGATTTTGATAGATGGAAAAGAACAATGGCTTAGGATCTTTTGAAGACCTTTGTGAATAAAAGACAAGGCAAAGTTGACTTGAAAAATAATTAATAAGTTATTAGATGAAACCATTATGAATAAAGCCATAGAAAACATGAAAATATGTATAGGCAAAGGCCTAAAAAGGCATAAATAAATCCTGATAAATAAATAGATTTGGCTAAGCAAGGACATTTTATTAAAAAAAAAAAAAACACTATAAAAACCAAAATTATAATTCTTACAATAATTTAACTATTTTAAAGTACAAATTGAACTAGATATGAACAAATAAAGGTCACAATTTAATCAAAATAGTTCAACAATGAAATATAATGCCAAATGAAATAAACTATTAGAATTGGCCCCTTTCAATTTAATCCTTATGAAATTCATGATTTAGGATTTGAAGCATAAATGTTTCAAAATAAAACCTTTTAAGGAATAAGAGATAAAATAAACCAATACTCTAAGATTAAAGCCAAAAGTTTTTGCTAAAGAAAAATAATTAGAAAATGAACACATGAAGCACCAATTTGAATAGGATTATTGAAATGAATTAAAGTATATAACCTGATGATGAATAAAAGTTTGAATCACTTTGGAAAACTTGAAAAGGCCAATCTTCTATTAGTTTAACTCTAAACAAGGATTGCCTAATTGTTATGAATAAATGGCCAAATGAAGGTTGTTCAATTTCATCAAACACATTCATAAGTTTGAAACCTTAAGATGGAAATCCATATCAAGTAATTTATGTAGTATTAATAAATGTGACCATGTAATCAAGAAAGAACAGAAGAAATAAAAAAGTGTGTTTAAACAAATAGGGTCCCCATGTGATATTTTAAGTTTAATGGGGTATGTCGGACCCAATAAGACCATTCATCTATACATAAAAAATATTCATAATATACATTATAATTAATAAATAAATGTCAATGGACCAATTTTTAGTTTATATTTAACCTTAAAATATAGATTGGGGAATCTAGGGTTAAAGGCATAGAGGTAGCCTAGGGCATACAGATGGTAGACTATCTCTAAAGCAATCCAACTAATTGCAAAACTCAGATAAACATATACTAAATTTATTATACTAAGATATGCTAAAAATAGAAAGTACAACTATGCTAGATATTGTAATGATATGAAAACAAGATTGTTGGTTTTGATGCTAATACAGATATGGCTCTAAAATAGGAATAAAGTAGATTAGATCTAAATTCTGGATCAATTTCTTGATTCTATAATTTATACCTCTATAGACACATACACTTGCATCGACCTGGGATGGTTGCATTGTCACTTCTATCTAACTTAGATGTAGGTATCCAATATAGAATACCTACTAAAATTAGATGCAACCACTTAGATGCTTCTATATTTTATGTCACCTTCACTCTGGTGCATTCAAATCTAAGTCATTGATTGTCACTCCTTATCAAATAACAAAACCTTAATTTTTTATCTTCATAGTCGCTATAGAAAAAATAGGTTAGTGGACACATAGTGTTGACTTGACCTAAAGACTCCTCTGTTAATGATCACTACCTACATAACCAATACTCTAAAGAAGGCTTCATAATTATGTAGTTATCCCCTAAATTTTGTCTTGTGTGTGTATCATGCAATGTGTAATAAACAAGTGTATAGAGTGACATAGCTTGTAATTTGTCAAATATGGCTCATAAGATGATCTTTCAATACTTAGACCTATAGATGTGTTGTCCCTATGAATGGTATGGAAATAGAAAAAAATAGAGAATCTTTGTTCACTTGAATGCTTGATTGAATACTTTTAGTATTTTGCCTTATGAGTTGCTAGGTTTGTGATAGGTGAGAAATGAATGAGGGTTGATCCTGTATATATACCAACCCATTTAGATAATATCTTATATTAAATCACTCATGCCAACTATAGTAATACATTTCATTTATAAATTAGATGACTTTAAGGTGTTGGACACTTGTGTTAGGGTAGGACAATTACAACGATGTAGGTGTTTGAATGGGATGCAAGTGTTTGGGCACTAAAAAAATGCACATGTCCAAAACTTGTAAATATATATGATAAGTGGGTTTACAATATTTTGAGTATGATATAAGGTCTGAGTCATAAGAATAACATTGGTCAGGCTAAGAGATAATCAATATGCACATATAGATAGTATATGTAAGCCTTTAGACAATGGGAAGGGTCTATAAGTAAAAGGTACATTCATGATATGTATTTTCCAAGTGTATAATACTGATGTACTATATAATTTAGAAATAGTGTCTACATTTGCCCCCCTCCTCCCCCCTTTAATCTAGTAATAAAATTCCTAGTTTAGAAGAAAAGAAATGCATACCTAGGTGTGTATAACACACATTGCCTTTGTTTGAGTCCAAATTGAGTAATTTGTTGGTGACTAAACTAAAATCAAGAGCATGTTACAATATATAATCAATGCATATAATCTAAAATTGAAAGCACTGAAATGATTGAAATTGAAAGAGAGCAAGATTGAGGAGTACACATGTGTATCAATGCAACCACCTTGCCTTTTGGTAATATGACTTGAAAATATGTATCATTATGAATAATTAGAGATATGATTAGAAAAATATAAAATATAAAAATTGCATATATCTAGGGAGTTAGAGAGAGATTGGAGGACACATGCTTTCAACTTTGGAGAAAATGTGAGTTTCCACCCAGTAATTGAGATTAACTCAATTGTGCAACCCAATCATACTTATAACCTGGTGAGTGTGAGTAAACCAAGTTAAATCACACTATAAATATGGTGAGGTTGGATGATTTAATCAATTCCAATCTATATACTTGGAAATATTGAGTGATTTAATCACCTCAACCATACTAAAATTGAACCAACTACTGCAGAAGATTGGCTCAATACAATCTGTAAAAGTCCAACCTAATGGGTGATGATAGTCCATATAAGTGTTTGAAATATGGAACCAATTTGATTTTACAATTTTAGGTACACATTGAATAACATATGTACATTACATATGTCTCATTTTGAAATTGTGTATAACAATGGTGCCAATATATAGAATTTTGCCACAAATGCGTATTTGAATCATATAAAAGTGAAATTTTGTCAGTTTAAAAACTATGTGAGTGTGGAGAGAATAATTTTGAAACATGCCCCCACTATAATATTAAAATAAAAAATGGTGTATGTGTGGAGAACATGTTTGCAAAACATGCTCCCATTGTATATCTGAATCTAAAAAATGGTGTGTAGAGAACATGTTTACAAAACATGCCTTCACTATAATCTGAATCTAGTGAACTGTTAAAAATGTGGAAGCCATGCCTCTATGACATGTTCTCACTAATATGCACCTTTTTTTAGGTGAGGGGAGTTAGAAACTAGTAGTCACCTTACTTCAAAAGGATAAGATAACTATATAAAGGATGCATAATGTGATCACATCAAGTCCTAATATACATGATGTGAATCATAGGATATATATATATATATATATATATATATATATATACACACACACACACACACACATAGATACTACATAGATACATATATATGTATATATATATATATATATGTATATATGTATCTATGTATATATATGTATATATATATCTATATATATATATATATATACACACACACACATATATACATATATATATATACATACATATATATATATATATGTATATATATAGTATATATATATATATATATGTATGTATATATATATATGTATATATATATATGTATGTATATATATGTGTGTGTGTATATATATGTGTGTGTGTGTGTGTATATATATATATATATATATATATATGTATATATATATATATATATATATATCCTATGATTCACATCATGTATATTAGGACTTGATGTGATATATATATATATATATATGTATATATATGTATATGTATATATATATGTATGTATATATGTATATGTATATATGTATATATATATATGTATATATATATATGTATATATATATATATGTATGTATATATATATATATGTATATATATATATATATATATGTATATATATATATATATATGTATATATATATATATATATATATATGTATATATATATATATAGTAACAATACAATCTCAACAAGAAATCAAGCATATGCACAAAAACACTCAAAATATAATGGTCTAAGGAAACTGCAAACAAGTGCATGTTCAAATGCCACATAATCGAAGGGACATGACTTGGTCCAATGTATGCAAAATCAAGAAATGACATATTCAAATGTTAACATATAATAAAGGATGACATATTCAAATTTCAAAGAGGAAAATAAAGGCACAGGGGCCATAAACAATGGTGCATATTCAAATTCTCAAATAAGCAAATCAAGACACTCAAAGAAGTGTATAAAGGAAAAGTGTAAGAAACCGACATAAACATATCATATTAGTCCTTGGATATATGTATTAACAAAAAATGTTAAGTACATAGCATATCAATTACATTGTAAAAGATATAAGGATGGATAAAGACACGTGTAAGTACATAAGCTCAAACATGATAATGTAAAGTGACCATACAATGATATAACTTTGATGTATCATGATTAAATAAGTGGATGCCCTCAATGTCCATATGACATGAATAGAGGGAAGGCCCAACATTTGAAAGTACACATATCATGTATTTGTGTATGCTTGAAACATAGTAAAATGATGTGTGAAACACATGTATATAGAAAAATACTGATATGCCATCTACCAACATGAAACCGACAACATATATGCCAAGGACCTTATAGAACATGTGAATGCTGAAAATAATTTTGAATTTTTGAATTTTTTAATGTTTTTGGTATTTTTGAAATATTGGGGGATTGTATAAGCTATCAAATGATCTCAAGATGAGGATGAGAATATTTGAGGAGTGGGAAATAAGTAACATTTCCTGAACTATATATACCATATGTGTACATATTTGAATTAGCAATTGTATCATGCTCTTTTATTAAGGGGATGTAGTGATTAATACACTATGCCTCTTGCTCTCTAGTTTTACTAAATTTAACAAAAATGTTACTCCAAGATGTCTTTGGGTTCTCTTTTTCAATATGTTTTATGTCTTTTGATTTTACTAATATTCCATTATTTGTATTTGTGTGCACCTCATATGTTAATACCTTATGCACATCCGGAGTTATATGGTTTGCCTTGCCTTTATCTATATTTGGCTCTGTACTTTTTGGAGATGGATCAAAGTTATCGAGTGGATCAAAACAAAGTTTGATAAATTGTTCATCTACCATATTGGTATTAAGAATAATATCACTACTATCATAATCATTTTGAATTATTCCATTTTGTTGTTCACTATTGATCAATAAAGGGATCTCACATGGTTTAGTTTATGATGGTTTAAATATCATTGGTTTCTTTGGTAATCGTGTATTATTTTGGAATTTTTAGAGCCTTTGATAATGATATTTTCTCTATTTCTTTGTGTTACAGGAGTACTCATAATGTGAGTAGTTTGCTTGAGTGGTGTATCAATTATAGGACCACCACTACTTGTGTGACTTTATATTTTTTCTTTAATGAAAAATACAATCTATATGAAGCCCATGTATTATATGATATGCACATTAGTATTTGGATTCCCTGATAGGCGGTGTAGGAGGTAATTTGATCACTTTATCTCAAATCATTTCTCTTAGGATTTCACTTAGAATTTTAATAGCCTTTTAGTCACTATTTGAATCATGTGTTTTAGATTTATTTTGTTTTATATTTTCATTTGGATGTGAAACTTTGTTTGGTGCAACATTGGTAGATGAGGATACAAACATATGATTAACACTACTATTTATTGGATGTTGTAGGTATGTAATCTGATTTTCTAACAATGTGATCTTTGATCTAAAATAATTTTGCCACTCTTATATTGAATTTCTCATATGAATTATTTGATATTTTAAGTCTTCACAATCATAAACCCTAGGTACCTCAGATTGAACATGCATACATACACCATCTACCTTACCCCTTGAAGGAGTGATAACATGGACCTGATTAGAGGGTTGGTAGATATCACCCTCCTTAGGGTTAGGAGGAAGAGGATCAATAATATTACCATAAGAGTTGTAAAGAGGGATTAAATCATGATTTTTTTGAAACCCTCTCATTATATTGATAAATTTGGTTACTCTTTTTAATTGATTTCATCAAATATGAAACATAACAAGTAACAACTACCATGATTTATTGTAAAATAAGGTAGCTAAGAGATATATACATATTAAACATGTTTATAGAAAGGGGAAATTATGATTTAAAAATGTTGAGCACTTTGAAATACGGATTCAAAAAATAGTAAATCAGGAAACCCTAGGTCAACTAGGGTTTTTAGACCAAAGGTCAAGGTCACCATAATGTGTCAAATGAAGAGAAAGCAATATAAAGGGATTAGATGAGAAATTTTGGAATCCAAAATAGGTTTTTTAGGAAAAATAAGAAATAAATGAACCCAAAAAATAGAGAAATAAAAGTACAATGTATGACCTGTAGGTCTAAATTTACTAAAAATAGTAAAATTATAAATTTGAAAAATCCATACAATATTTTGGCAAATAAAAAGAGGGTTTTGTATATGTCAACAAAATTATGAAAAAACATTGAGTAATTTAAAATTTGGTCTATTATAAATAAAAAATATGCCAAATAATGTGGAATGCTTCACAATCAAAACCCTATAATATTTCAAATAAAGAATCAATAATTTTGATAAAATAGGAATCTATTTATGAGATTTGGGAGAGCTTTTTGAATAAAAAATATTTTTGATGAAACCCAAAAATTTACTACAAAATAAGTACACCATTCTCCTTGTATGTTAATATTTACTAAAAATAATAAATTGTAAAACTTGAAAAATTTGTACAAAATTTAGGCGAATAAAAATATGTTTTTTGAGTATACCAACTTGAGTAAAAAATACCTTTGAGAAATTTTAAAAGATGAAATGCACCAATCAAGGAAGACAAAACTTGCAAGTGAATACACATGAAACACTTGTAACCATAGGAGGGTAAAACCCTAGGATAAAGTTTCAGATTTGAAAATCTATCATGATAAGTTGAAACCCTAGGAGGTTGGAAACCTTAGGAATCATAAATATTTGCATTCTTATAGATTGGGTTCACCAAATGTTTAAACCTAAAATCTATATTAGAGAATCTAGGGTTAAATGGGTAGAGATAGCCAAGGGCACAAGGATGGTAGACTATCTCTTTAAAGCAAGCCAATTAATTACAAAACTTAGATAAATATATATTGAATTTATTATGCTGAGATATGCTAAAAATAGAAAGTGGATTAGATCTAAATTTTAGATCATTTGCTTGATTCTATAAATTATACCTCTATAGCCTAAAAACTTGCATCAACCTAGGATAGTTACATCGATGCTTCTGTCTGACTTAGATGTAGGTGTCTAGTATGGAATACCTATTAAAACTAGATGCAACCACCTAGATGCTTCTAGGTTTTGTGTTTGCTTTGCTCTAGTGCATTCAAATTTGGGTTATGAACTGTCACTCATTGTCAAATAACAAAACCCAAGTTCTTCATTTTCATAATGGATGTGAAAAAAATGGGTTAGTAGGCACACGATGTCGAGCTACCTTAAAGACCCCTCTATCAATAAGCATTGCCTACATAGCCAAAACTCTGAAGAAGGCCTCAAACTTATGTAGTTCTCCCTTATGTGTTGGCTTGTGAGTGTATCATGCAATGTGTGATAAGAAAGTAAAGAGAATGACCTAGCTTATAACTTAAAAAATATGGATCATGGGATGTTCCTTCAGTAATTTAGATTTGTATATGTGTTGTCCCTATGACCGGTATGGAAATAGAAGAAATTATGGAAGCTTTGCTCACTTGAATGCTTTTGGTATTCTTTCTTGTGAGTTATTAGGTCTGTGCTAGGTGAGGAGTGAATGAGGGTTAATCTTGTATTTATACCAACCCCTTTGGAGAATATATCATATTTAAGAACTTAGCCAATTAAAGGAATACATTTCATTTGAAAATTGGATGATTTTAGGGCACTAAACACTTACATTGGGGTATGACACTTACATCGATGTAGGCATCTAACTAGGACACAAAGTCTGGGTAACTAAAAAATAGGCACATCTCTAAAATTTTTAGAGATAGATGATAAGCATGTTTATAACATTCTAAGTATGATATAAGGTTAGAGTCATCAGAATAACATTGGTCTGACTAAGAAGTAAGCAATATATATATATATATATATATATATATATATATATATATATATATATATATATATATATATATATATATATATATATATATATATATATATATATAAAGAGATAGTGTACGTGAGCCCTTCGACAACAGGAAGGGTCGAAAAGTTGAAGGTACATCCATTATATGTATTTTCCAAGTGTATAATATTGAGGTACTATATAATTCATAAATAGTGTTTACATGTACTTTTTATTAACATTATTCTTTACATAATAACAATATCGATGATGTAAATTCAGTACCTATCATTTAGAGGAATATTTAAAGTGAAATAACTTTGAAACTTATATAGAGTTGCATCAAACAAAAAATATTGATTTGTAATTTTGGTGAAGCATACACAATATATGTGTGATGTTTAAAGAGGCATTGTATTTATAGTGACTGAAAATTAATATTATTATTTTATTGTTAAAATAATATTCATCTTAATTATAACTTGTCTTAGCTTTTGGCTTGAGTGGCAACCTAATTGTGATCTTTCCATGTGTTGATAATCTCATGGCTATGCCTAACAAACTTACGCATAGGTCCTAAGATAGTTTTGATTGGGAAAAGTATGGGAATGTGTTGGATTATAAAATCCATTTAACTGTTGTGAAGTTTCGTATGGTTGAGGTCACCATTAATGTTAGTTTTTTGGTGGGGGCACTCCATCTATAAAGTAACTTTTATTTTATTATGGTGACTTAGTTTTATATTGTTTAGTGGCATAGATGCTCTGTGATGAGGCCAAGTAAGACCCATCCCAACATCATGGCATCTCATTGCAAAGGTAAAGTGGGATGTAGCTCTATGAAAGCACATACCTATTGGTTTATAGGTCACGACTTAATGTGTTTCAGATTTGTAGAAGGCCATAGGACTTAGTCATTGTTTGTTACGAAATAACACTTTTAGTGAAAGGGTCATGTGGATATACATAGAATTTATTTAATGTAAGTAAAGTGATGATGGTGTGTCATTTAATTATATGTCGAAGGCCATGTAAAACATTGGTGATCGCTTTGGAGACTTAATGGCAAAGTGGATGTCATGAACCCACTATCCCTTTTGCCTTGAACATAACGTCAATATCAAAAGTGAAATTTGTGATGTTTAGTCAAGTCCACATATGTGTTAATAAGTGGGTTTCAATTTATATTGGGGTCACGTCCACAAGGAAAAGTGGTGGCAATAGCCACATAGTTGTTGTTGCGGCCACATAAATACATTATGATATTCCTTCTCTTCGCAGAGGTATTATATTTATAAAATGCATAGAGTCTCCTTTTAAGGCATTTTGGTCATGCAAATATTATCGAGACATTGTACCAAGGAAAATTAAATTAATACAATCATATAGGAATATGGGATGTGATCAGTGGCCACTCTATTAGATATATAAGGATTGATGTGGCCCGAGACCTTATGACTTGGGGTGAAAATTAGGTTTTGATAAAATTATTATATTTTATGTATATTCAAAGATGTGAAATATAATGAATTAATATTAATAATTAAGGGTTGAAATTAAATTAATTAAGATTGTATGATAATATAATCTATGACGTTAAGTCAAATGAGGATTTTATGTTCAATGTCTAACTTATACGAAGTTACTCTCTAGGTTTTGATGTGAATTATTGATGATGAATTCGTTAAGTATTGGGCTCATATACTTTATATAAGTATAATTAAAATTTACAAAATAAAAATTAATACGCCTATAATTAATTTTAGTGAATTAATATAGATAACTTAGTTATAATTTAATTCACTAAATACATGTTAACATGTTAAGATTTTTATTAAAAACTTCAAAACATATATATTTTTAAATTACTTAAAAGCTAAAACAAACCCTACCATCCAATTTAAACCATCCGAAAACTTGTAAATTTATTATAAACAACATACCCCATTTCCTTCCTTAACAAAAATAAAAACCTTTATTTGATTTGAATTAATTTCCTTTCCAATAATAATTCTTAAATCTCAATGACCTCATTGATGTATTTTAAAGATTCAAACTTTATATTCATGACCACATCCACTTTAATACATTCAACTTAAGTCTTAAGGCCACTTTAATTTTATGTTGCTTAAAATGACGTTGCCACAAGTTAAAATGAATTGGATATCTTTTGGCCGCAAGGTGTATGTCACATCACATTCATAGTTCAATTCTTTTCACTTTTAAGTGGCCTCACACATAATTCGTTGTCGACATCCTAAGAATAACAACGCCCCCTTAATATTTTCTAACCTAACAACATCTTTAATATTTCTTAAGCCAAGGGTCAATTTACATTTCATGTCACTTTTGAAGTCGTTCATAAATTTTGAAATCGTGCATCTTATAAATAAAATTGCATAATCGCAACAGATTCATGGAGGCCTCATTTGTATTGAAAGTTATTTTTAGGGTGGGTTATGGGACTCTGTGACTGTGTTTTGTGGTGGTGGTGGTTTTTTTTTTTAATTAGAGGTATTTTCGATTTTAATTAGGATATTGCGATTCCATTCAGTCATCTTTATTAAAGTGAGCGAAGATGAAATTAATTTTCTAGAGATTGCTGATGGGATCCACATACACTGGAGAACCTTAACTATGTTAACTTATCACATGTTTCTCTTTTAATCACAAAATTTAAACTTATTTTTTCTTATTCTCTAATCACTTTTGAATTCATGAATTGTTCCATGCTCACCAATTTTTTTATTTATAATCATTTTTATTTTAATATTAATTATGATTTATTTGAAATAATATGATTGGGTTTATTTATTGTACACAAGTGTTGAGTGGTCTCATGGAAAATAAATGTAAATTTGATAAATTAATGGATATGCGACTTATTTAAGTTACTCTTTAACATAAATCATATCCATGAAGATATTAATGTAAATAAAAAGATCAATACGTTCTTGGAGTCTTTAAAGCTACGGTTGAATTTTATAATTTAATATGTTTGCAAAAAATTACAAACGATAAAAATATAAAAATAAATTCATATTTTATGAACCTCATTAGTTCATGGATCTCTTATTTTTCCATGTGAAGGATTGATATTTTCAAGTTTGGTGTAAGCAATAAAGTCACAAAAACCCATGCCTTTACAAACACTTGTTCCTAGAGTATCACTCTAGAGACTATTTAATTCACAATGATCCAATGTTAAATTGTGAATTAAATATTTCTCATAATCGCTGACACATAAATATAAACTCAGTGTGGTAGCCAAGACGAGTTTAGGTATTCACTACAACTTAAGGTATAATACTATTCATATTTTTAGTTAGATTTGATATAGTAACGAGTTCATACAGTATATGGAACTGAGACTTGCTTAAAACCTTCATGAGATGACTCTGAGAGCGAGTCACTTAGATGACAAACTAAATCAAACACATGAAAATAAAAAAGAAGAGCATGAATCTTAAAATGACATCAACAAATAAAGATTGTGATACATAGCCACGAATAGGTTGGCCACTAAAAACTGGGTAAAGAAGACAACTACGATCTTTTTATTGAGTACTTGGTTTTTGAGTCGACTCCTCGTAGTGTGACTGTGTTTGAGCTTGACCACAGGGGAAAGTAATTACAAGAATTTACTATTATCCCCTTTGGCATTTGCATGAATGAACATAGTGGAATTTAGAACACTTAATACACAGAGTCTCATTTTGTATAGAAGCATAGCCGTGTCTAAAGGCATATTTAGAAAGGTTTCGACTTAGTTTATAATGTTGGTGGCATAACCGCAACACACAAAAAATAACAATTCTAGAGTATGTGGAAAAGTGTACAAGAGAAGCAATTGTAAATATTATCAAGCCCACAATATTTTAGTGACTCCAACACAATACTAATATACATAGAGAAAAAGAACGTAGGTGGTTCTTACACTCTTAATCAATACCAAGAATTTGAAAAAAATGTTCACGCCTTTGTTATTAGTGAGAAGCAACTTTTAATACCTATATAAATGTTCTTACCTATATTAAAGCTAAAACAATATTACTTTTACATGCAATTGATCGGTAAAATACTTTTGTAGTTGTAGTTAGATTTCTTTATTATTTGAAAACACTCTTCTTTTTTTCGAAGCCCACATAAGGTTTGCAACTTTTAGATAAAACAATGAAAACTAATGTAATAGAGGGTGAATGTAAAAAAGAATCAATGACAATTATCGTTAGTTCCCAAACCTTCTACCAATTTCGAAAGTGACAATGACAATTGAATGTGCACAATGAGTCAATATGACTATTCAATGTGCAGGGCTTATAATATTTTTATTTATTTATATAAAATTACATTTAATGGAAAGAAAACATATTAAAAAATAACAATAACATAATTAAAACATTAAACAAAAAAGTCAATGTTTTTGATTGAGACATCCCCATTCTTTGAACTGAGAAATTGTTGAATTTCCCCATAAAATTATTTTTGTTATTGCCCTTTAACTAGTTAGAAACTCTAAAAAACAATCTTAAAAAAAAAAAAAAAAAACAAACATTATATATTACAAAGTTAATGTTAAAACTTCAGAATTTAGAAAAATATTTGTATGCACATATTAAAGGTGATAACAATAGTTATCTTGACAACACTCATTAATAATTGAAATAGTTTACATTATTTGATCAATGTGTTATTATTGATTTATTTATTTATTGAAAGATAATCATTCATATTTTGGGCATGAATAATCAACTTCTTTTGATGTTTAATAATTGAAATGGTTTGCATTATTTAATTGAGTTGTCATTATTAATTTTTTAAATTAAAAAATAAATATCTGTATACCTAATGACATTTCTTATAATATAAGATCTATACGAGCTTAACAAGAATTAATTTATAATGAATAACTACTAAACAAAATATTAAAATTTTAAATGAAACAATCATATAATAAACACCATAAAATTTACAGGCTGAACAACAAATGTGTATTTACATTAAAACTCTTAACAATAGAAACAAAATACCTTCACATCTATCAGATCCCTAAAGGTGGATGGATGGTTTCTTCCTCGTGCTCCTAACCATCTTATACATTTCCTTTACAGAGTCAACTCTAATCTGTACATCTAAAAAATTATAAGATACCTTTAAATTTGAATCATATAATCATTTTTATTAAATTTGAATCATATAATCATTTTTATCAACTTTTTAGATGAAATATCAAGATTCATCATGAAGATGAGAATATCATATAATCCTAAATGTGGATTCAAAATCACTTACAGAATTTCACCCGGAAACACTCACTCTTCTATACGAACTTCGAAAGAGAAAAACTGGTTCTTAATCTTTAGATCGCATAGCCACCAAGAGCAAAAGCATAACGGAGATTAGACTCTCTCTCATAAATAAAAATGGCGGATGAGTTATCCGCGGCGCCTACAGAAGCACTTGGAAAAGATGAGCTGTCCTGCCCATCAACAGCACAGCTGGCAGTGCTGTTTCCACGTTGGAAGGACCCATTCTCGGAGTCCAGTACCCCACGCCGACACGTCGGACAAGATGAGCGCGAAAGTAGCCACGTGTCAATGCATTGAGCGTGAAATCCGTGGTTACAGTTGGGCAACACCCTCAGTTGCTCTCCCTCTGCAAAATCTCCCAAGCAAATGGGACAATCCGTTCCGAAGTCCGGGGGCTTCGAACCCGGGGCGGCATAGATCAAAGTTGGAATTTCTAATACAAACATTGTCTTTGTTTCAGTATTATCTGATACTGTGGCAAAATCTTCGGAGGATTCGACCGCGAAACTCCTTGTCCAACGCAAGGTATATCGGAGAATAGAATCGAAGCACAGGGAACATATTAAAGCACAAAGAAAAATTACAATTACTAGAGAAATAGTGCCCTGCAAGCTGCTCAGCTCCAACAACGGAAACCTTAACTTGTGCGCGCTCGCATTAGATGTGTTACTTTCCAGAAATTTTCTTCCCCTATCACATGCATTCGAGATGTACAGTTCTGCCATGAATTCACGAAAATAGATATCATGGCAAAAATCGAACTTCCAACAAAAGGAGTAGAAAGTCTCTCTAGGCGGCACACTGCACTTTTATGTGCATTGCCTGATTCAACGGATCTGTTCCATGGAAACCTGAACCAAATTGCAAATTCAACATTTTAAGTATTCCGGATGTTTGTCAAGGTAATTATACAGTGTAAATGGATAAGGCAGAAAGAAACAAAATGTAGGAGAAAGTCCGCAACGCCAGTTAAAAGATAAGATCAAAGAAACGGAGAATCAATATCGGTTCACCACTGCTTCTAGATTCTACCTTAGGTTCTAAGCGGTTTAGGTGAGTTGGTAGTTGTATTTAAGGCTAATGATTTTTCAGGTTAAAAGGGTGGATAGAAATTCCATTTCATAAATTGATTTGGTATCAAGATATCTTGAGTTAGTATAATATACAAAGAATTCTGGAGTGTCACTAAGAATGAAAAAGTATAATATTGTAAATAAAATAAGGGTGTTATGCGTTAAGTTCATGTAGGATTAGTGTAGAATTGAGAATTGAATTTTGTTTTAAGCAATTTGTGAATTATTTTTGACTTTGAATTTAAGGATAATTTTTATGGAGAGAGAATTTTGTACCCTGCTAGTTATATAACTGTACTATGCTATGGCACAAAATCATTTAGTAAACAATTTTTTCTTTACATAGCAGTATTTTCTTGTGGAACAATTCACTGAGATAGCTCTTGTTTCAACAAACCGCCCTCTGATGAAGTCTCATTCATATTATAATCTGGCAAGATCATATCATATGGTAATAGGTGATTATGAAATTGCAGGCTACTACTACATGGCTTCAGTGAAAGAAATCATGAGACCATAGGAATTTGTGTTTCCTAATTTTGGGTTGGGACAGGTTCAAAGGTGCCTAAAAAGGTCCAATTTTGAAAAGGTTTTGGATGTTCACCCTGAGAATTGTGAGACCTTAAAGGTTGTGGGACACATATATGCTCAACAAGCGCAGGTAGAGAAGGCTTTGGAAGTTTTTAGAAAGGCAACTCATATAGACCCACGTGATGCACATGCATTTATTGAGATGGGTGAGTTATTGATAGTGGCCAACCTAATGCAACATTAGATTATTTAAAGACAACAAAGTCTCTTTTGAAGGATCGCAGAGAAGAAGTACCAATTGAATTTCTAAATAACATTGGGGTTTTTCATTTTGAGCATGTTGAACTAGAGTTGGCTCAACAAACTTTTATGGAGGCAATAGGAAGTGGCATATGGATTAAAATTTTCAATGGAAAAATACATTGCCCTAGTGTTGATTCTATAGAATTTTTAGTGCAATTTAAGGATATGGATTTGTTTTGTGGATTAGAAGAAGAGGGTGTTTCACTTGAATTAGCCTGGGATAAAGTTACAACACTGTTTAATCATGCTAGGTTTCTTAAACAATTGCATGAGACTCAAAAAGAAAATATTTTGTATAGGTTGATATTGTTCAAGTTTCCTAATTATGTGAGATGTATATCAATAACTTGCAACCATGGCTCAAGCTTGAATTGATATCCAACTATGCCTAGAAATGAATGGGGACATAATGGTTTGCAATGGTTTTTTTATCTCATTTAAAAATAACTTGTAGACACCAAAATTACGTCACACACACGTGTGTAACTCCCTATGTCGAAACCCCTTTTAGCTCATTTTTCAATAATAACAATTAGCCTCCCTAACCCATGCTTTTACCCTCTACACATTTAATTAATTTAAAATACTTAATTAAGTTAATTAAAAGCCCTTTTTTGTCACCTTATCGGGCCACCTCGCCTTATGACTAATTCTCACCTGATGAGTCACCTCAAGATCTGGTCCCCTCATCCTAACTACCCAAGACTTATTCTCACTTCAAAACTAAATTCTTAATCAACTACCTCATTCTTAACCTTTTATTTTTACTGTTTTATAACGAGTGGCACACTTGGTACAAAGAGCAACAGAAAACAAGCCAAAAATAGTAAGCTTTACCTATTCTAGGGCCGTCGACGTCGATCAACCCATGGTTGACGTCAACAAGATCACCGACGTCGGTGATATAAGCCAAACTCCAACCTGAAGTTTAGGTCAGTAAAAATAAAAAAAATCATTTTTACTTGCATTCAAGCTCTCGACATTCAATTTTTGACATCCTAGCTTACTGTCATCTTGCGTAAGTCAATCACAATCAGGAACTAAGCTCTTGAGGACCAACAACACCCACTTGTTCTCTTTGTTCAGGCCATCAGTTCAGACTACGTGATAGGGACCATCAATGTGGAACTTATCATTTAGTGACCACTGCAACTAAGTACATTACTTATTATGTAGGTATTTTAAGCATTTACTTTGCTATCACTTCATATCTACTATTCATTACTTTATACACTCCTAACCAAACCCTTCTGAGGGAGTTACAAAGTTTCCTTGTTTGTTTCCCCTTGACTTGACACACCAAACCTCTGACCAGATCTACCCAAACCAAACTCTCTCTTTCATAACTCTCCCCAACCTCCCAGACCTGATCAAAACCATTTTCCAAACCCGAAAAAGACTTCTGCAAACTCCTAGGTAATTATTGCCCTTACTGACCTCGACAGCCTAACCTACATCGATCACCTTCACCACCAACCTCGATAGTATAACCAATAACAATCACTCCCCTACCGACATCGACGACTGTGGATTCACTAACCTTTCCAAAACCTACCCAAACAACTTCTAAAATATAAACAAAATACACCACCTGCACCCTACTATCACTCTCTACTGCACTCATGTTGGGAATAACGGTAACATTATTTCTCTCTCTCTCTCTCTCTCTCTCTCTCTCTCTTTACTTTACCTCTCTTTTAGTTATTTATTACTCTTTTGTCTCTCAAAAGTGAACTGTCATCTCTAAGGAAGTTTCACACTTCCTAGAACAAGCATGTAGCTTGGCAGTCCACTCATTTATCTGCTAACAAACATTTTGTGGTAGTGCTTTCTTACTTGTAGATAGTCCTTCCCAATCAAAGAGGAGTGCTCACAACATCTGGATACGGTGTGAAAAGTAATCTGGGTTCATTCTAATCACTTATCCCTATCATTTTTTTTAATTTTCTTTTAGACTTGAAATAGACAGAATTTAGCAAAACATAACTTGCAAGATATAATGAAAATTATAAAGTGGCAAAAACATTAACTTTATGGTTTTCATACCACAGTTGTAGTTTCATCATAGTTTTCATCCTTGAAATGGCAACATCGGGATGTTATATCAAAATCCATATGGCAATGGGCAAGGTAAGTCTAAGTGCACGTTATTTTCTCCCTACAAATCATCAATGCAAAAGTATTTATATTGCATTTAAGTACATCAATTATTTTAGATTCGTCAACCAGGGAGCTATATTTTTTTTCAATTTGACACAACTAGTTAGAAGATAACATGTGAATCATTGAGTACTGACACAATATATACCCAAATTGTATAAGGCTTTAGGCAGATAACATAAATGAGGCTTTCCTTCCATAGCTTATCAAATATTGTATTTGATAAGTGAGAGTGATTTTTTTGAAGACTCTATCTCTTATTTTAAAAAATTGATTTTTTTTCATCTTTGGGTATGTGATCAGAAATTGGGAGTCCGTAGATTTGAAATCACGAGTTCGTAGATTTGAAATCACAAGTCTGTAGATTTGGAATTACAAGTCCATAGATTTGAAATTGCAAGTCCGTAGAAATCTCACATGAAGAGGGATAATTGTCTGGTAATATCAAGCCCCAACCACATGGGAGAAACGAGACACTTTTGATCCATAAACTCCACTGATAAATTCTAAGTGAAATTTTTAAAAATACAGATTCTAAATTTCTCAACTTATAATATGTTGGAATGATTAAAAACTCAAAAGCACTTGTAAAATATTTGGCATAAAATGTTCTTGGTTGTTGAGATGGAATGGAATTGTCAAAAGACTTGTTACTTCCATTTACCAATAAAATTGGTTTTTTTAATAACGTTGTGTTATAGTTGTCAAAATGAATTACTTGCATGAGTTCATTTAATAATTAAAATCAAATCAACAAAATTGAAACAAAATCATGCATCAAATGACAATTACCAAAACACGAAAAGTGATAACGGAGTTCAGCTCAATAATAGATGCCTGCATCTCCGAGTTCTCCAAAGGAGTGGACCGTTTCCATTAAGGGCACTTCAAAAACCTGAAAATAATAAACAAATTTTCTACAAGCTGATCTCTCAATGCAAAAATTCACCTTCACTGTGACTAATAATCAAGACCGGCACCTTCGAATTCTGCGAGTCTTCACACCTGCAAAGTTGAAGTCCTAAAAATATCCTTTGTGGGCTTAAAATATACTCCTCTAATATGCAAATTGGATAAAAAGAATATTAATACTGTGTATTATGGACGAACAATAGATAAAAATCCATTACACAAGCTTTCCCAAAGCTTTTACAAAGTCTCAGCCTCTTAAAATAAAAAACACAGTCTAGAAAGTTGTGATTTCAAATAGAAATTAGTCCCTTTTATAACACTTCGACCTCCATGGCTGAAGTAGTCAAGGCCTATCCCTTTTGGGTGGTAGGTCAAGGGTTCAAAACTGGCTGCCCTTTCTTTTAGGCGCCTTGCATGCATTTGAAATCTTCTTTCCCTCCTTTTTAAGCACTTTGACTTATTCTTGGGCACATTTGTCCCACATGCACATATTTTTGGGAGAAGTATAGGCTTTAAAAAGGTATGCACCTCCTTGAAACATGTCAACGCCCCCCTTTAGGCACTTAGCTAGCATGCATGTTGGTCAAAATGCCAAACATGCACCGTTGGACTTGGTCCTTCCTTCAAACTCGCCACCTTGCTCGCCACCTTGGTTAAAGAGCTTATCTCACGCTGCCACGTGGCATGTTGATGACGTGACATGTCATTGAACCAATTTCTTTTGTAAAACCTTAGCATTTGCCAAGTGTCGACCTCTGATAGGTCCAAATGTCAAAACCACCTCAAAACACGTGCCAAATGTCGCAAGTGCCATTTTTCAACCAATCTTCAAATGGCCATAATAGGAGCTCCCGAACTCAAATTTACATTCCAAAAAAAATGTTGAAAAGCTCTCAAAGAGATCTAAAGTGTGCCACCACTAAAACTTTGACTTGAAACTATTTTTTAGAACCCAATTTTTGATCACACCTCCCCAATGGAGGGCTTTTGGTCTCCAAAATTCCAATATCCCTTGAAAATGCAAACTGGTCTACTACATCCATGAAAATAGAATCCAATCATAACAATGATATAAACAATTGCATTAAAATGATTCACAATCAAACTGTAAAAATTCCTAATCCAAAGGCATGAGTAAGTGAATCTATAACTTCCAAAGTGATTACAACATACCAAAACTGCCTGCCCAAATGTCACATCTTGTAAAGAGGTGAATTGCCAAAATCTGAAACAACTCCCAATGTAACTACAAGACAAGTTTATAATGCTGACAACATACAATAAATGTTGTGGACATGTTGCAATACAATGCCCTAGTATGGGACTTATATGCTAAGCAAATGCAAACAACCAAAAGTGTATGATGTCTAACATCTAAACATGCCCAAAGGGTCTTTCAATGCATCTATACATCTATGTGCAAAAATAAATACATTCAAAATAGCAGTCAAATAAGTGTTGTAAGGAATTAACTCAACCTAAAACATACATTCTGCTATTATCTCCAACTGATCAAATGAGTTCAAGTCCTCTAGACAACTCACATAGCATAAATAGGAGATTCAAAATCTTAGAGTTGTCAAAAAGTGAGAATTGAAAAACTTCATATGTTAAACCTGTCTTGAAGTGTTCCCACCAACTCTAATCTACATCTATCAAAGCTTGTTCATTCCCTTAGGTCAATTCATAACCATGCTTTGAAAAAAAAATGTAGTGATAATCCACTTAACTATTTCTTTCTTCCTAGTGAAATTGATTGTCTCTATGGATTTATTATCAATTTCATATTGTTGACTTAACCTCTTTAATGGATTTTCACTTGTAGGTTTTACCTTATCCTGGGTGGTATTGTCAACTCCATTATGGATTGAATTAGCTTCATTAACCTTAGTGAGAGGTTTGTAAATCATCTTAGTTCTAACATTACTTGAATGTGAAGATGCATGAAGCTTAAAACTATCAACCCTATGTCCACTGACTTTACAATGAGTACAAACATCCTTCTTAGGTGAGGGTCCCCTTTTGCCAATTCCCATCTTATCATGAGAATGGTCTTTCAAACATGCAATCTGCTTCAACAAAGCATGTCTCTTCCAACAAAATCCAATATTGTGGTTATGCATCCCACAAAAAGTGCATGGAAATGATTGCATTATCTTCTGAATGTTAAATCCAAAATTTTTAAACATAAAAAGTGGATCAGAAGATTTAGTGCTAACTCTAGTATAGGAACTAGAAGGTGGAATCTCAATACCTCGGCTACGTGTCTTCTTACACTGCACATGCTTTACTAGTGGCCTCAGTCCTTTGCTATTAGAAGCTTGTCTTCCTTTACCCATGGAGGAAGTTTCTCCAATTTCCACTTGCTCACTAGTGTAACCCAAACCTGCATGAAGAGATCTATGTCTACTTGTATTGGGTTAGTAATTCCTTGGCCATCTTGACCAAGATCTCTTCCATTAAATCCCATTTTCATCAACAATTTGGATCCTATAGCCTTAGTGTGTTCAAAACTACCAAAAGCATCATTACTTGAATCCAAATCTGAATGGATAGAAGAAGTAGATGAATTACGTGGTGAATAACTTACACTGCACTCAGTCATAGTTTCTACATCTGAAGTTAAAGGCTTTACCTTTTCACACTCACCACATTGCAATCTAATCAAGAGCTCATCCTTGGATTCAAGTTCCGATTTCAAACTTGCAATTTTCTCTTCAATGGAATAGAGCTTGCATCTCAAGAATGCATTCTCATCCTGAATCTTGCTATTGATGCTTTCAAGCTCTTCCATCTTGGATTTATGTGACAACTTTCCCATGGTTTCCTCCAAACACACTGATTCCACAACTGCACACTGCAATATAATCAAGTGATATGAATAAACAATAAACTGAAAGCAACTGTCAAAACTCAATTAGAAGCTATCCCAGCTTTCTAACCGCTCTGATACCAACTTGATCTGTAAACTCCACTGATAAACTCTAAGTGAAATTTTTAAAAATATGGATTCTAAATTTCTCAACTTATAATATGCTGGAATGATTAAAAACTCAAAATTACTTGTAAAATATTTGGCATAAAACATTCTCGGTTGTTGAGATGGAATGGAATTGTCAAAAGACTTGTTACTTCCATTTATCAATAAAATTGGATTTTTTTAATAACATTGTGTTATAGTTGTCAAAATGAATTACTTGCATGAGTTCATTTACTAATTAAAATCGAATCAACAAAATTGAAACAAAACCATGCATCAAATGACAATTACCAAAACATGAAACGTGATAACAGATTTCGGCTCAATAATAGATGTCTACATCTCTGGGTTCTTCAAAGGAGTAGACCATTTCCATTAAGGGCACTTCAAATACCTGGAAACAATAAAAAACTTTCTTGCAATCTGATCTCTCAATGCAAAAATTCACCTTCACTGTGACTGATAATCAAGCCCGACACCTTCGAATTCCGTGAGTCTTCACACCTGCAAAGTTGCTTCAAAAGTCCTAAAAATCTCCTCTATGGGCTTATAATATACTCCTCCAATATGCAAATTGGATAAAAATAATATTAATACTATGTATTATGGCCAAAAAATGGATAAAAATCTATTACATAAGCTTTCCCAAAGCTTTTACAAAGTTTCGAACTCTTAAAATAAAAAACACAGTCCAAAAAGTTATTATTTCAAATAGAAATTAGTCCCTTTTATAACACTTCGACCTCCGTGGCTGAAGTGGTCAAGGCCTATCCCTTTTGGGTGGCAGGTCAAGGGTTCAACAATGGCCACCCTTTCTTCTAGGCACATTCCATGCATTTGAAATCTTCATTCCCTCCTTTTTAAGCGCTTTGACATATTCTTGGGCGCATTTGTCCCACATGCACATATTTTGGGATAAGTATAGGCTTTAAAAAGGTATGCACCTCCTTGAAACATGTCAATGCCCCCCTTTAGGCACTTAGCTAGCATGCACGTTGGTCAAAATGCCAAACATGCACTATTGGACTTGGTCGTTCCTTCAAACTCACCACCTTGCTAGCCACCTTGGTTAAAGAGCTTATCTCACGCTGCCACGTGGCATGTTGATGACGTGACATGTCATTGAACCAATTTTTTTTGCAAACCTTAGCATTTGCCAATTGTCAACCTTTGATAGGTCCAAATGTCAAAACCACCTCAAAACACGTGCCAAATGTCGCAAGTGCCATTTTTCAACCAATCTTCAAATGGCCATAACAGGAGCTCCCGAACTCGAATTTACATTCCAAAAAAGGTGTTAGAAAGCTCTCAACGAGCTCTAAAGTGTACCACCACTAAAACTCTGACTTGAAACCATTTTTTAGAACCCAATTTCTGATCACACCTCCCCAATGGAGGGCTTTTGGTCTCCAAAATTCTAATATCCCTTGAAACTGCAAACTGGTCTACTGCATCTATGAAAATAAAATTCAATCATAGCAATGATATAAACAATTGCATTAAAATGATTCATAGTCAAATTGTAAAAATGCCTAATCCAAAGGCATGAGTAAGTGAATCTGCAACTGTCAAAGTGATTACAACATACCAAAACTACCTACCCAAATGTCACATCTTGTAAAGAGTTGAATTGCCAAAATCTGAAACAACTCCCAATGTAACTACAAGACAAGTTTATAATGCTGACAACATATAATAAATGTTGTGGACATGTTGCAATACAATGCCCTAGTATGGGACTTATATGCTAAGCAAATGCAAACAACCAAAAGTGTATGCTACCTAACATCTAAACATGCCCAAAGGGTCTTTCAATGCATCTATACATCCATGTGAAAAAATAGATACATTCAAAATAGCAATCAAATAAGTGTTGTAAGGAATTAAATCAACCTAAAACATACATTCTGCTATTATCTCCAACTGATCAAATGAGTTCAAGTCCTCTAGACAACTCACATAGCATAAATAGGAGATTCAAAATCTTAGAGTTGTCAAAAAGTGAGAATTGAAAAACTTCATATGATAAACTTGTCTTGAAGTGTTCCCACCAACTCTAATCTACATCTATCAAAGCTTGTTCATTCCCTTAGGTGAATTCATAACCATGCTTTGCAAAAAGAATGTAGTGATAATCCACTTAACTATTTCTTTCTTCCTAGTGAAATTGATTGTCTCTGTGGATTCATTATCAATTGCATATTGTTGACTTAACCTCTTTAATGGATTTTCACTTGTAGGTTTTACCTTATCCTGGGTTGTATTGTCAACTGCATTATGGATTGAATTAGCTTCATTAACCTTAGTAAGAGGTTTCTAAATCATCTTAGTTCTAACATTACTTGAAATGAAGATGCATGAAGCTTAAAACATCTATCAACCCTATGTCCACTCACTTTACAATGAGTACAAACATCCTTCTTAGGTGAGGGTCCCTTTTTGCCAATTCCCATCTTATCATGAGAATGGTCTTTCAAACATGCAATCTGCTTCAACAAAGCATGTCTCTTCCAAAAAAATCCAACACTGTGGTTATGCATCCCACAAAAAGTGCATGGAAATGATTGCATTATCTTCTGAATGTTAAATCCAAATTTTTAAACATAAAAAGTGGATCAGAAGATTTAGTGCTAACTCTAGTATAGGAACTAGGAGGTGGAATCTCAATACCTCGGCTACGTGTCTTCTTACACTGCACATGCTCTACTAGTGGCCTCGGTCCTTTGCTATTAGAAGCTTGTCTTCCTTTAGCCATGGAGGAAGTTTCTCCGATTTCCACCTGCTTACTAGTGTAACCCAAACCTGCATGAAGAGATTTATGTCCTCTTGTATTGGGTTAGTAATTCCTTGGCCATCTTGACCAAGACCTCTTCCATTAAATCCCATTTTCATCAACAATTTGGATCCTATACCCTTAGTGTGTTGTTCAAAATTACCAAAAGCATCATTACTTGAATCTGAATCTGAATGGAAAAAAGAAGTAGATGAATTACGTGGTGAATAAATTTCACTGCACTCAGTCATAGTTTCTGCATCTGAAGTTGAAGGATTTACCTTTTCACACTCACCACATTGCAATCTAATCAAGAGCTCATCCTTGGATTCAAGCTCCGATTTCAAACTTGCAATTTGCTCTTCAAGGGAATAGAGCTTGCATCTCAGGAATGCATTCTCATCCTGAATTTGGCTATTGATGCTTTCAAGCTCTTCCATCTTGGCTTTATGTGACAAATTGCCCATGGTTTCCTCCAAACACACTGAATCCACAACTGCACACTGCAATATAATCAAGTGAGTTGGATAACCAATAAACTGAAAGCAACTGTCAAAACTCAATTAGAAGCTATCCCAGCTTTCTAACTGCTCTGATACCAACTTGATCCGTAAACTCCACTGATAAACTCTAAGTGAAATTTTTAAAAATATAGATTCTAAATTTCTCAACTTATAATATGTTGGAATGATTAAAAACTCAAAAGTACTTGTAAAATATTTGGCATAAAACATTCTTGGTTGTTGAGATGGAATGGAATTGTCAAAAGACTTGTTACTTCTATTTATCAATAAATCTGGTTTTTTTTAATAACGTTGTGTTATAGTTGTCAAAATGAATTACTTGCATGAGTTCATTTACTACTTAAAATCCAATCAGCAAAACTGAAACAAAATCATGCATCAAATGACAATTACCAAAACACGAAACATGATAACGGAGTTTGGCTCAATAATAGATGCCTACATCTCTGGGTTCTCCAAAGGAGTGGACCATTTCCATTAAGGGCACTTAAAATACCTAGAAACAATAAAAAACTTTCTTACAAGCTGATCTCTCAATGCAAAAATTCACCTTCACCGTGACTGATAATAAAGCCCGGCACCTTCGAATTCCACGAATCTTCACACCTCCAAAGTTGATTCAAAAGTCCTAAAAATCTCCTCTATGGGCTTATAATATACTCCTCCAATATGCAAATTGGATAAAAAGAATATTAATACTATGTATTATGGCCAAAAAATGGTTAAAAATCTATTACATAAGCTTCCCAAAGCTTTTACAAAGTCTCGACCTCTTAAAATATAAAACACAGTCTAGAAAGTTATGATTTCAAATAGAAATTAGTCCCTTTTATAACACCTCGACCTCTGTGGCTGAAGTGGTCAAGGCCTAACCCTTTTGGGCTGTAAGTCAAGGGTTCAAAACTAGCCGCTCTTTCTTTTAGGCACCTTGCATACATTTGAAATCTTCATTCCCTCCTTTTTAGGTGCTTTGACTTATTTTTGGGTACATTTGTCCCACATGCACATATTTTTTGGATAATTATAGGCTTTAAAAAGGTATGTGCCTCCTTGAAACATGTCAACGCCCCCCTTTAGGCACTTAGCTAGTATGTACATTGGTCAAAATGCCAAACATACACTGTTGGACTTGGTCCTTCCTTAAAACTCGCCACCTTGCTTGCGACCTTCGTCAAATAGCTTATCTCACGTTGCCACGTGGCATGTTGATGACGTGACATGTCATTGAACCAATTTTTTTGCAAACCTAAGCATTTGCCAAGTGTCGACCTCTGATAGGTCCAAATGTCAAAACCACCTCAAAACACGTGCCAAATGTCGCATGTGCCATTTTTCAACCAATCTTCAAATGGCCATAACAGGAGCTCTCGAACTCAAATTTACATTCCAAAAAAAGTGTCGAAAAGCTCTCAAAGAGATCTAAAGTTTGACACCACTAAAACTTTGACTTGAAACTATTTTTTAGAACCCAATTTTTGATCACACCTCCCCAATGGAGGGCTTTTGGTCTCCAAAATTCCAATATCCCTTGAAACTGCAAACTGGTCTACTGCATCCATGAAAATAGAATCCAATCATAGCAATGATATAAAAAATTGCAATAAAATGATTCACAATCAAACTATAAAAATGCCTAATCCAAAGGCATGAGTAAGTGAATCTATAACTTTCAAAGTGATTACAACATACCAAAACTGCCTGCCCAAATGTCACATCCTGTAAAGAGGTGAATTACCAAAATCTGAAACAACTCCCAATGTAACTACAAGACAAGTTTATAATGCTGACAACATACAATAAATGTTGTGGACATGTTGCAATACAATGCCCTAATATGGGACTTATATGCTAAGCAAATGCAAACAACCAAAAGTGTATGCTGTCTAACATCTAAACATGCCCAAAGGGTCTTTCAATGCATCTATACATCTATGTGCAAAAATAGATACATTCAAAATAGCAGTCAAATAAGTGTTGTAAGGAATTAACTCATCCTAAAACATACATTCTGCTATTATCTCTAACTGATCAAATGAGTTCAAGTCCTCTAGACAACTCACATACCATAAATAGGAGATTCAAAATCTTAGAGTTGTCAAAAAGTGAGAATTGAAAAACTTCATATGATAAACCTATGTTGAAGTGTTCCCACCAACTCTAATCTACATCTATCAAAGCTTGTTCATTCCCTTAGGTGAATTCATAACCATGCTTTGCAAAAATAATGTAGTGATAATCCACTTAACTATTTCTTTCTTCCTAGTGAAATTGATTGTCTTTGTGGATTCATTATCAATTGTATATTGTTGACTTAACCTCTTTAATGGATTTTCACTTGTAGGTTTTACCTTATCCTGGGTTGTATTGTCAACTGCATTATGGATTGAATTAGCTTCATTAACTTTAGTGAGAGGTTTGTAAATCATCTTAGTTCTAACATTACTTGAATGTGAAGATGGATGAAGCTTAAAACATCTATCAACCCTATGTCCACTCACTTTACATTGAGTACAAACATCCTTCTTAGGTGAGGGTCCCCTTTTGCCAATTCCCATCTTATCATGAGAATGGTCTTTCAAACATGCAATCTGCTTCAACAAAGCATGTCTCTTCCAACAAAATGCAACACTGTGGTTATGCATCCCACAAAAAGTGCATGGAAATGATTGTATTATCTTCTGAATGTTAAATCCAAATTTTTTAAACATAAAAAGTAGATCAGAAGATTTAGTGCTAACTCTAGTGTAGGAACTAGGAGGTGGAATCTCAATACCTCGGCTACGTGTCTTCTTACACTGCACATGCTCTACTAGTGGCCTTGGTCCTTTGCTATTAGAAGCTTGTCTTCCTTTACCCATGGAGGAAGTTTCTCCAATTTCCACTTGCTCACTAGTGTAATGCAAACCTGGATGAAGAGATCTATGTCTACTTGTATTGGGTTAGTAATTCCTTGGCCATCTTGACCAAGACCTCTTCTATTAAATCCCATTTTCATCAACAATTTGGATCCTATACCCTTAGTGTGTTGTTCAAAACTACCAAAAGCATCATTACTTGAATCTGAATTTGAGTGGAAAGAAGAAGTAGATGAATTATGTGGTGATAACTTACACTGTACTCAGTCATAGTTTCTACATCTGAAGTTGAAGGCTTTACATTTTCACACTCACCACATTGCAATCTAATCAAGAGCTCATCCTTAGATTCAAGCTCCGATTTCAAACTTGGAATTTGCTCTTCAAGGGAATAGAGCTTGCATCTGAGGAATGCATTCTCATCTTGAATTTGGCTATTGATGCTTTCAAGCTCTTCCATCTTGGCTTTATGTGACAACTTGCCCATGGTTTCCTCCAAACACACTAATTCCACAACTACAAACTGCAATATAATCAAGTGATATGGATAACCAATAAACTGAAAGCAACTATCAAAACTCAATCAGAAGCTATCCCAGCTTTCTAACCGCTCTGATACCAACTTGATCTGTAAACTCCACTGATAAACTCTAAGTGAAATTTTTAAAAATATGGATTCTAAATTTCTCAACTTATAATTTGTTGGAAAGATTAAAAACTCAAAAGCACTTGTAAAATATTTGGCATAAAACGTTCTCGGTTGTTGAGATGGAATGGAATTGTCAAAAGACTTGTTACTTCCATTTATCAATAAAACTGGTTTTTTTTAATAACGTTGTGTTATAGTTGTCAAAATGAATTACTTGCATGAGTTCATTTACTAATTAAAATCGAATCAGGAAAATTGAAACAAAATCATGCATCAAATGACAATTACCAAAACATGAAACGTGATAACAAATTTTGGCTCAATAATAGATGTCTACATCTTTGGGTTCTTCAAAGGAGTAGACCATTTCCATTAAGGGCACTTCAAATACCTGGAAACAATAATTTTTTTTCCTGCAAGCTGATCTCTCAATGCAAAAATTCACCTTCACCGTGACTGATAATCAAGCCCGACACCTTCGAATTCCGTGAGTCTTCACACCTGCAAAGCTGCTTCAAAAGTCCTAAAAATCTCCTCTATGGGCTTATAATATACTCCTCCAATATGCAAATTGGATAAAAAGAATATTAATACTATGTATTATGGCCAAAAATGGATAAAAATCTATTACATAAGCTTTCCCAAAACTTTTACAAAGTTTCAAACTCTTAAAATAAAAAAACACAGTGCAAAAAGTTATGATTTCAAATAGAAATTAGTCCCTTTTATAACACTTCGACCTCCGTGGCTGAAGTGGTCAAGGCCTATCCCTTTTGGGTGGTAGGTCAAGGGTTCAAAACTGTCTGCCCTTTCTTTTAGGTGCCTTTCATGCATTTGAAATCTTCTTTCCCTCCTTTTTAGGTGCTTTGACTTATTCTTGGGTGCATTTGTCCCACATGCATAGATTTTTGGGATAAGTATAGGCTTTAAAAAGGTATGCACCTTCTTGAAACATGTCAACGCCCCCCTTTAGGCACTTAGCTAGCATGCACATTGGTCAAAATGCCAAACAAGCACCGTTAGACTTGGTCCTTCCTTCAAACTCGCCACCTTGCTCGCCACCTTGGTCAAAGAGCTTATTTCACGCTGCCATGTGTCATGTTGATGACGTGACATGTCATTGAACCAATTTTTTTTGAAAACCTTAGCATTTGCCAAGTGTCAACCTCTGATAGATCCAAATGTTGAGACCACCTCGAAACATGTGTCAAATGTCACAAGTGCCATTTTTTACCAATCTTCAAATGGCCATAACAGGAGCTCCTGAACTCATATTTACTTTTAAAAAAAAGCATCAGAAAGCTCTCAACGATCTCTACAGTATGTCACCACTGAAAATTTGACTTGAAAACATTTTTAGAACCAATTTCTGATCAACTTTATTGAGCCACATAGCTCGTGATCCATCTGCCACGTCCCAAAATATGATAAATGTGAGAATAGACATGCCATGTCAAAGCTTGAAATTTGGTTCTAATAATGGTTCTAATTCAGAGTTTCAGTGGTGGCACAATGTAGAGCTTGTTGAGAGCTTTTTAATGCATTTTTTGAAATATAAATCCGAGTTTGGGAGCTCCTATTATGGCCATTTGAAGATTGGTCGAAAAATGTCTCTTGCGACATGTGGCATGTGTTTCAAGGTTGTTTCAACATTTGGACCAATAGCCATTTGACATGTGGCAAAATAATTCAGTGCAAAAGAAATTTGGGTTTGGTGTTTTTATTTCACATGTTATTTGAAAATTTTTCAAACGTTTATCACTTTGAAACAAGGCGCCAAAGGCCAACTTGCACAAGCTGCCACGTCACCCTACCAATCATGCAATGACCAAGTCTAAACAGTGGCCTAAATTAGTGCCTAAATCTTGGCATTTGAAAAAGGAGGTGCATACCTATTTTAAGCATGCAAAACTGTCATTACCAACAAATGTAGGATAAAAGAGATGCCAAGCACCCAAAAAGAAGGGAGAAAATTCAAAACTCATGCCTAAGCGCCAAAAAAGGAGGAGGCCAATGGTTTGAATTCATTCCCAAGCACCTAAAATGGTGGACGGTGGTTTTGAACCCCTAACCTACTGCCCAAAATGAATAAGGCTTTGACCACTTCAGCTAGGGAGGTCGAAGTGTTATAAAAGGGACGAAATTCTACTTGAAGAAACACAAGAAGCCGACTGTGTATTGGAAAATATAGACCAGTTTGTTGTATTTAGTCATTTTGGAGCCCTTAGAGGCCAAATCAGAGCTCAGAGTAAACTACAAAGTTGTTTATAATTATGATACGCTCTATGTAGTATATTCATTTGCCCATTTTAGAGAATTGGTGATGCCATTTTTAGCTTTAGAAGTTTCCAATTTTGATTTGGAGAAGCCTTTGCGTGTGATTCAGGAATGTGAAGGACGTGCTAAGTCAGCCAAGGTCTTTTGAAGGTCTGATCACTATTATTGCATAGATATATGATCTTTTGTTGTTTTTAAGTATTATTTTAGCTTGCAAAATTTATCAACAATTAATGGATCGATTCGATACGAACCCGGGGACGTACGAATTTTGAACCTCATAAACAATTTTCGTGCTTTGATCTTTGAATTCAGTTTTGCATTTCATTTTTAGTTAATTTCTAGATTATAATTCAGATTTTAATCAAAATGCAAAAATTACTCATTTGATCATTTATGGGAAATTGGATAAAATCAATAATTTGGAAAATTTGACAGTTTCAATGGATAACTGATGTGATTTATCAATTCACCTTTATTTCATTTTTGAAATTTGATTTGGATCAGATTTTAATCATTCCAACATATTATAAGTTGAGAAATTTAGAATTCGTACTTTTAAAATTTCACTTAGAGTTTATCAGTGGAGTTTACGGATTAGTATAATGCTCATATCTTTTAGATATAGGTTGTATAGAACAAGAAAAATAAATTGTATTGCATCGTTGAATATTTTGCTAAATATTCATTGAAAATATCCAAATTCTATTAGCTAAAAATTTATTTGTACCAAAAAAAGATTTGGTTTTCCTTATATACTTTAGAGAAAAGACATTGATTTGAACTGTGGAAGAAATTATTTGTAGATTTGTTCTTTTGAACAACTACCAAAGTATTTTTATATTTTTTCTTATGAACAACCACCTAATTATTTGTAGATATTGCCTCGTGATACATCAAAGTAATGAATTAAGTATAACAACCTGCAAAAATAATAATGCAAAATGAACATTAGTATTATTGATGAAAGTGGAGATAACATTCATACAGGGCAAAATAAATTTAACTCTAAATTTATGTAGTTGAGCAAGAAAAAATATTGACTTCATTCTTACTTAATATAGAATGTATCATTAATAATAGGCATAGTTATTAGCTTTTATCTTTAGTTTAACCCCACAAAAATTGAATATAAATTCACTCCATCCATGCTTTTTTAAGTCAGAATTAAATTGCAAAGTGCACTAGCTATTTGCACTAGTAGGCCTGACACAATCAAACAATAGCTATAAGTTTTGTGTACTAAAATGGGAAAAAAAAAACCCATCTATTGCATAAAATTTGATCCAAGATTTGGGAACCAAGTCACATCTCTGCATTATTAAGGCTCAAGCAATATATTCTACATCCTAGAGTAACCATGAATATCCTTAGAAATTCCTGGCCACTTACAAAGAATTATGTTATTAAACTGAACAAAAGGCTCTTGAGAAGGGGAAAAATAGAGCTGCTCTTATTTTGTTTGAGAAGGGGAGTAATTTGGAACCAAAAAGGAAGATGCAGTTGGATTTAGAGCTAGGAATTAAGCCCAAACAAGTTGCTGTGTGGTATCATAACCGACGTGCAAGGTGAAAGGCAAAATAGCTGGGAAAGGATTATGACATTCTCAAACAAAGATATTATGCCATACTTTTATTAATAAAAAAATAGTAATAATAGACAGTTAATGGAAAACCAAAAAAAAAAAAAATTGGGAGGAAAATGGGAAAATGTTTTGTGCTTTTGTTTATAAGCTCTTTTATCCATATCGGTAGATGGTTTTTGGCACCATATTTTGCAACATCATCAATTGTATCTATGTGGGCAAAGGACATAAAAAGCTCAAGAAATAAGGTAGGGGACAAAATCGATATCTACAAACTCTCATTTTCTTGAAAGGTGGACTTAGCCCCAACTGACTTGCTTCTATGATAGGAAGCATCATTATAGGGCCTACAAATGTGTTCTACTATTTTTGCAATACTTATTTTTTTTGATAATCATAACGACATCATTTATGTTTTTTATAATTTTTATTAAAAAATGTACAAGTTAACTATTAGAAAAATTTAAATATTTCACTACTTAAAAAATGAACAGTTTTTATTGGTAGAGAAAGAACAATTTAATCAAAAGTTAGAGAAAATTGATTCCTTTAGTTATTCTTTCGAAACTAACAAACAACATTTATCCCATATAAATATTAAATTACATCAAACTTTTTATTAAAAAATAAAATTTGATAATATAGTTAATAACGATGCGATGTCATGGAACATGATATATGGTTTGGTTTTAGCAACCCACTTTGGACTTATTTACTTCCAAGTTATAAACCCATTGTTATGGACTCTTCTTGTCCTTATTTCCTTGTATCTCTTTTCTTTTTCTTTATTTTAAAATAATATTAATATAAATAATTTTTTTGTGTAAAAATGTTACAAAAATTTGAGTTTGGAAACGTATTTTTAATATTGTCAACAAGGTCACTTTTAAATTTGAAATTGATTAAAAAAGGTTGTTAGCAGTAGAATTAAGTTGTGATAGGTGTTATGGGTGAAAAAAATTGTTTTGAGAAAGTGTATGCAAACTGAATTTTTTTTAAGATTATTTATTTTTACGTTTCCCTTCTCTATCTTTAATTTGTACATAACAATTCATGTTCTTATTATACATTAAATCGTTTTTACTTAGAATGTGAAGGAAAATATATCATGTTTTGCTATTAAATTTTGGGTGATCAATGTTTACTAACAAGTTGTTTAACATTTAGATTTTGTATGATAGAAATAAATTGTTGTAAACTTTGAAATAATAAAATATATCTCATGCATTAAGAATATGCTCAATAATAAATGTGCAATCAATGATTAAATAAAATACAACATTTATGTATTGATACAAAATTGTATTATTAGTATATGTTGAATTCTACAAGTTAGAAGTGGAAAAGGTGAATGAAGTCGATTGTACCCATTTAACTAACGAGGGAGGGAGAAAGCAATTAAGGTGACCATAGAGTATAACCTTTGACAGATTGACAAGACTATATCATAAATATAAAAAAATAATATGAAAGCTATCTTAGAGAGTTGAGGAAAAAATTTTAATACTTAAAAAATCAACCAAAATATCAATATTATTTAATTTGAAATAAATTAATTATATGTAAATAAATATATAAAAGAAATTAAATAAACACAACCATTGTGATCATTGCCATGAAACTATTTTAAAATACCATATGAATAGATAGTTTATTTCTTTTGTCATTTAAATAAAATACATTTCTAATAAAATTTTATTCTTTGAAATTTGTAATAGAAATAAAAAATATGAAAAATATAAAATAATATTAAAATTAAAATATATATTTTATAATATAAATTAATACTTAAATTTTAAGTAAATAGAAAATGTCACATACAAAGTTGTATTTAGTTTTACCATTTTAATTAATTAAAAATTAAAATATTTAAAAACTTCTCGATAAATTGTATATAATATTTTCAATAAACATGTTTTTAGATCACAATATCTCATCCATAGTCATAAAATAAGTTTTAATTAAAAATACCTCCAACATAACTTATCTGAAAAACTACTAATCGTTTCATAAAATTTCTTAAGAAAAGTTACGTTTATTTATTTTTCCCAAAAGAGAGAAAATGAGACCCTGAGCTGGCTGAAGACATGATACTTTCTCTAGACTATACAAGGAATAGGCTATGCACGTTTATTTGATCAACCTAAAATCATGGAGGGGCATTTTAAAATATACACAAATATATAATAATGTAGTTTCATCATCTTTGGCTCTGGCAACAACCTGTTAAGTGGCATGATGCTCAAGAGTCGAGATGAAAAGGACCTTGGAAACCATGGGCCCAAAAAATGTGGAATATGAAATCATAATAATTTTATAAACAAATTTGTATGGAGTGTCTTAATCAAAGTGAATCCATGACTTTTAATTAAGTCCTATAATTCAAATCGATCAGCAAAAAGGTGTACATAGATGAGGTTTTCTTGACACAGTCGGTGGGACATGTTTAAGGACATTAATTTATATGTCATCCATTAAACAAGCCAAACTTTGTCTACATGAACTTTGTCCTTGCCTTGCCGGCCTTGTTTGGCATTCTTGGACATGGCACTTCCCTTGTCTAAACCTCCTCTTCTGTTAGTCTAGTACAAAACATGGAATCATTTTCACATGCTATCATTTAGCTTTAACACCTCAAAACTAGTATTGTTAGAGTTAGGCCTAGGCATCTTTGAGCCATAGCATCATTGGAGGATTTGATGGAAGAAGATGAATTTAGGTAAAGGTCCAAGTAAAACCCCTAACTTAGAGCCATAAACTCTTTCAAATTTGAAGTTTGCAAAGACATAAATCCTGTGAGCCACACTAGATCTGTGCCACTTTTAGGAGAGATATTTTTTCATATAAATAACACTATGAAACATACAAAACATCTTAGCTGACAATTTTTTTTTTTTTTTGCAGAGTCTAATAGCCAAAAAATTATAGAATATTTTGCAGAATTGAGCAGTCAAAATTTTGCATAATCTAGCAGAGAAACAAAATTTGATTCTTCCTCTGCAAGAAAATTCAGCAGACAGGTGACATAGGAGTTGAATAAGGCAACGATGACATTGAATGGGGAAGCTATCAAAGCCATTATATCGATGCTTGGTGGCTTCTTCAAGTGCTTCATCAATAACAGAGACTTAAGAACCTCAACCCTAAAGATTAGAAACACCAAAAACAGTCAAATAACTGAAGCATTCATATAATAAAAGCATGGATGGATATGCAGACCTCTTGAGCCCAAAACAAATTTTTTAGCATATCCAAGAAAAAATGAAACATTACACTCTAATTTAATTCAATTTGGCACCCCCAAAAACCCACTAAAAGCCCAAGAGATTTTAACTAAATGGCTACAAACTCTGCATACAAGGGAAAATTCAAAAGCAACCTCATCAAGAAATCTATATGGAAAAAGAGTGAAATCCATGAACTATGCATGCTTTGTAATTTTTTTATAAAAAAAACATAAAAGTAAAAAAGAAATGGTGTTGAGCCCTAATCCATTGTTGAAGAATAATTTAGAAAGAAAGCAAACCCAAATGGCAAGAATCATGCTAATCCCTGAACCTAAAATCTCTTTGAACTAAAATAACAAGAAAACCCATTAATGGATTTTTTTTTGGAGTATTGAGAATGTAAGAAAATTAGGAGAGAATATATTTTAACAAGTTCATGCCTTGATTTATGGAGGGTCGGAGTTGTTTCCATTTCAAACTATGCACATGATATCAACAATTTTTCCTTTAATAACATCTTCATAGTTTTGACCAATCAGAACACAGTTAAATAGGTATTTCATATATTTTGTTAAAAAATATACATATTAACTATTGAAAAACTAAAAATAATTTAATATATAAAAAATAAAGATTTCTTATTAGTGCAAAAGAAAAAATTTAATCAAATGTTAGAGGAAATTAATTCCTTTAGTTATCCCTTCGGGACTAATAAGCACAACAATTTACAAAGATTGTTATAAAACATTATGTATTTAGTAGTTTTATGTGAGTTAGGTTTAAAAAAATTCCAATATCTATTCACAAAGAATTTTTTAAGACCGAAACAATAAAAATATGTTAAAAAAAATAAAGCATAATCATCAGTATTATTTTGGGATTGCTTTGCTAGCTAGAAAAATTATATTCCTCATAATTATTAATGTTGATTTTTATACATTACTTTTGATTTCATAGGCATGGTGCACCAATTAAACGTACTTGAATATTTTTAGGCTTAGCTTGTAACTACCACTCTTTGTAATTACATTTGAGATGCAATGACCTACTTATTTAGTCACTTTTTAGTTTTTACATTATTTTCAAACCTCTTGATCTTTGCAACAATGATATGTTGAATTTATTATGGAAAGAAATGATAAATGCATAAATAGTTCATGTTTTCACTTGCATGAAAAGAAGCTATTGAAACATCTTAGTAATTTCTCTAGGTCACAATTTTAAGAAAGAAGAAAATAATACAAAGAAATGCTAAAAAAATATTTAAAATGGTTTAAAAACACCCAAAAAATTAAACAAATTGAATTGTGTACTCTTATTGGTGAAGAATTTTACATGAGTGGCCAAATTTGTATGGAAAAATGAAATTTAGGGAGATATGATTTGTCTTCTGCAAAGGCTTCAGTATTGTGACTACAAGACGTTCATCTAGTAAAAGAATTATTGTCAACACTAAATAACATGTACGGGGGAGAAAACAAAAGGATTGAAAATCTGATTCATCGAGTGCCAACTTAGTTTTGATTAAGATGACTATTAATCTAAACTTTTTAAATAGGGTAAAATAAGTCATCTGAAAAGTATCCTCAAATCGTTCACGCTTAGCCTTACATATGGGTGTACGATACTTACGATACATAAATAATAATCAATAATTCATAGATCATGTGACGATCCAATTATGAATAAAATATAACAAAGAAGATGAAAATAATAAATAATGCAAATGAATAATGCATTGTGCCAAAGAATAAGAGTAAATAATTTTTTTTTGATAACTTAAAAAATGACATATAACAATCAGGTACAAAGCTTCCACAAATATCTCATGAAGATCCATCTAATAATTACAAATTTACACAACAATTATAACATTGTCACCAAATTCAATATCTCAATCATAGGTAACACTATCTCCAATGGCACATACTGTACCTTGGCAAAAAGAGAACAAAGGTAATCATCAAATATTCTTTCTTATTAAACTAATGTATGAGTCCTTGTTAGAAACAAGTGAAATCGACTTAACAAATTTTCATGTATTTTCTGGTGTAAAAAAATATTTAAATCATTAAATTCTATTTCAAAATAAATGATAGTAAAAACAATCAATAACCATGTTTAAAAAACAAAAAGAAATCACAAATTAAAAAGGTGATTTTGGAGAGCATGACTTTTCTTACTCATGGATACAGATCCCTAAAGTTAAAGATCCAATAGGGATATTTGTAAGAGTATACAAATCCTCTCCTCATCGAAGACTTCGAATCTAGTAACTTATAACAAAAAAAAAAAAAAAAAAAAAAACTCGTACGTACTCTACTGTCTCAACAAATAATAAATTTAATGCTAAGATAAAGAAAACATATAATTTACAAATCATTATAAAAATTATTTTTGTGGACTAAAAAAATTAATTAAACGAGAAATACAATTTAAATAACAACCCCCAACTTTTTTAGAAAGTTAAAGAGAGAGGATAAAAAAATATTTGCCATTGACATTTATTAATTACAGAGGAAGTGGATGTGGTTATTTTTTTTTGAAAATTGACAGACGTAAAATTGTTTGAAGAACCTTTAAAGTGATACGAAATTTGGTTGACTGGTGCACATGTAATTGATTCATAGGAAACACTAGGTGCCTTAAAAAATGGTTATGTTTTATGCAAAAAAAAGTAAATACGGTTACACAACCATCAAATTTAGGCCCTATCAAAGATATCAATGGTGGTATCAAAATAATGAGGGAATCTACCAGCCATATCCTAAGATTTATCCTTCAACATCACTGGAAGCATAAATGTTAACAATAGCAAGAATTTACTTGTCAAAATTAAAAATCATCCAGATAGCATGATTAGATGGGTCTACTCCCCAATCTACAAAAAATTATAAATAAATTGAAGATATCAAAGTAATCAAGCCACCACCCCAACCTCATGTCTAGGCATATGACAAGTAGCACTAGGCCAGATGACATTGGCTACCAAGGGGAGTCCTAATATGATTGCTTATGGGGATTGTCTGTGGGGATTTTAATATGATTGAATCTATAAAAGATAAATAAGGGGTCCTTATGATGTGATGGTCTGCTGGTGAAAGAGAAGTTTGGTTCTATTTACATATTAAATTTGGCCTGATTGATCTGAATTGTTGCATCTCAATTTCTTGCTAAGCAAACTATTTGACTAGTTATGGATGGTTATAGTGGACGCACATGATATTGGTTATATTTTTGACTAAGATTGAGATTTATGCTATTATGGAATAGTATAATCTTGCGTAATTATATGATGATACATGGTTACTTATTATGAGTTGATTAATATACACATTTATATTCTAAGAATATACATGTATTTTTTTAGTTATATTATTTATTTATGGTTATCATGTGATATAATCTAATTACTTGCATGTTTTGAAGTAGATGTAGGAGAATTCATCCCTCGAATGTACCAGAGGGAGAGCATCATCAGAGAGGGTGATGTAGATAGAGACGTTGAAGGTCGATAGAGAGCTGACAAAACCCTACATACACCACAATAGTTAGTCATGGTAGAAATGCATTTAAAAATAATTGCTCATGGTGTGTTTGATACTTATTTGGAGTGATTGTTTTCTATGGTTTTCTAGAATAGATAAAATATAGAAGTGGATTCTTTTACGTATTTAGTATGTTTTGCCATTAACAATGGTAAGAGCAATTTTAGCAAAGGTAAATTTAAAATATGAGTTATTTATAAAATTTAAAATTTATTATTTAAATTGCTTAAATGTATATTTAGATGCTAATCTAATTTAATTAAAAATATGAAATTGGACATTTCATATTAAAATATATAAAAACGGGAATTATCTTGAAAAAGGAAAAAATAATGAAATTAAAGAAAATAAATAATTAAAACTTTAAAAAAAAATTTAAAGGTTTTAAATTTAGCAAAAACAAAAAATAGAATAAAGAAAAAAAAAGAAACAAAAACAAAAATCTTTGGAAAAAAGAAATCTAGTACCTATTTTTATTTAAGGAAGGAGTTTTGAAGGGAGATAGGATATATGCATTGGAGAAAGAAAGGGAAAGGGGTGCAACATTGAGGAGTTGAGGCACAGAAGATCAACATGCAGATTTATTTGGTAAGTGATGCATTAAATTACGTATATTGTTGATCTTTAGTATGTTTATGATAAGATATTATGTTGAAACTATATAAGTATAATAAACTTGTTTTGGAGCATCTATATTCTTAAAGATTATTTTCTGAATTTATCTTTAGAATAATCTGTGTATGAAATAGTCATGGATATATTGGGTATTAGCAGCGTAACTAGGTTCTGAGAGATTAGATTTTATTTTTGTTCATTTCAAATTATAGGTAAACAATAGTAAATCAATTTCAGACTTTGATTCATTTTTCCAGCCTGCTCCTAAACCCATGGCATCACATATCATTAATCTCCCTATCAAATTTAGATCAATATAGTTGCTAATAATTAATGAACCAAAGATATGATAATAGATCTTATTGAAGTTGGTTATAATCAACTCTCTTGGGGCATCAACACAAAAAAAAAGATTTTTGAATGCCTGATTTAATAACTAATATCATTGAATCATCTGTTGTCCTCTTATAGCCTTTTAAGTTAATAGTTCATTGTGATCAGCATGATGAAAAACAATCTCACCGTTAAAACCTTAGGTAGCTATTAATTATTTTGATATAGGCATTAAGAATTAGTGTTGAATCGTCTTGTTTTATCTAGGTAACCACTATTATTCTCTACCAATCGGATGAGGCAATGTCATCTAGTTTTAGGATCAAATTTATGTTGAGTGAAGTCATTGGCTGCTAGTATGGTATCACCCCATAGAGCTTAACCAACTAGCTAAACTTTCTAATATGTATTTTACTTCTCAAATACTGTGTTAGTAGAAGATAATATAAGCCATATTATGTTTATCCATAATGTTATTTTTATACTATGGTGATAGTGATTTTTCTTATGCATAAAATAAGGTTGGCCTATAATGTTATATTATTGACTCTGTAACATAAAATTCAGTGAGACAATATAACATTCAACATGTGTAAATAATATAAGCCGTGTTATATTTTTATACTACGATGTTTATATTTATATAGTTCACTTTAATTACAATGCAAATGATCCTTTGGAATGTAATATTATAGTTATCTATTGACTTCCTATGGACCTAATGTTATTAGTTGGCTTATAATGTTCAAGTGTTAGCATAGAATTATTTATCCCATGCTAAAATAGCGATGTTGATCATTTAGCTAGATGAGTATTTAATAACAATTGCATCATTGATTATGTGGCTTCACGAGCATCACTACAAACTTAGATGGGAATGGAGTGGTTATTTAAACTATAAACCGATAGTTAAAAATGGAGGAACTGTGATTAGCTAACAAAACTAAATCATCCACAATTATTGTCATTTATTGGCCCATGTGGTATAAACTTTTAACATAGTTGATAAATATCAGTTAAACATATCTTTTGTGTAGGCATTGGTCAACGCTAAGGGAAGTTTTATAGAGAAATTTTATTAATTATTCATCTTTTGAAGTGAAACTCAGATAGTTTCTATTGATTTGATTTATGTTGAGAACATAAATAAAATTTGGATTTTAATATAAACTTCTCAAGTCTTATAATAGATTTCTACTATAACTACAATGAGATTAGTTTTATAATTGCTCGGATGGGCATAAGTCATAAAATTTGTGACTATTGTATGGGAGTGGTAATACAAAGCCATCCAAGATCTTATCCCTTATTGCTTAGTTAACCACAATAGTTGTATTTCCTAAACATAACAATGTGTATGTGGAGTTGAAAGGTTAAACATGGCTACCTCCTATCGTAAGTTAAACTTTGTGGAGCCTTTTGGATCTCTTATTATATGAAAACCATCACATGGAATTTGACATTATATTAAGTTATATGTTTATGAATATTATCACATTTAGAAACTTGGGGTAGATTCTCTTAGTTATTATTTTCAGGTGAAATATTAACTAAAAATTGAAAGAATTAAATAAAGTTAACTTAGAAAATGATTGCTTATAAACCCCTAAATATAAACTGATTGTTAGACTAGATTTCTTGTGTTTTATGAAAATGAAATTATGGATTTTTTAGCTGTTGTATGCAATGCGTGTTTCTATGTATTTATAACTACTTAATTAATTTGATTTCTATGCTTAGTAGTTATGATTAAGCACTGGATTATGGTAATATGGATTGACATATGGTGTAGTTAATTGGAAACAAATTGTATTGTTGAACTCTACAATTAATTATGTGTTTATCGAGGTGGGTAAGTGCACCAACTTGGGGGACAAAAAAGGGCCTACCCATAGACATGTTTTTTTTTAAATTTCAGAAATGTGAACTTCTAAAGATAATTAAAGATAACTACACTCAAAATTTCAAGATAGTATAAAAATATGAATTATAGAATTTTGAGTCTAGTTTCTATAAAACTATTTTTTTTGAAAAATGGTTAAGTATAAATAGGTCAAACATCTAAAATTTGAAGAGGACCTCCTTTTTTTTAAAGAAAATTTGAATTGTACCATTCCGTGCGACCCACCATTTTTTGAGCATTGTTTAATATTGTTAGAAACCCTTTGGTGAATATTTATATTAGATCTTCTAGTGTGTTACAAACATTTTTTTATATTTTTTTGATGAATTTTTTTTATTAATTTTACAATTAAGTATGTCCTAAAAACAGATAAAAAAATGGAGAGCCATCCGTGTGACCCACCCTAACTACCTAAAAAAAATTTGATTTTTTTAAATATGTGTAGAATTAGGCCTAGTTTGTTACCATATAATTTATTTTGCATTTGGATCAATGAAAAAAAATTAGATAAACATGAATATGAATGTATGGGTGAGACATGTAGTGGCTTAAAAAAGGTTTTGTTAGAAATAAATATAGTTTGAATCCTTAAAATAGCCCAAAAATTATAAAAATCATACATATAAGACCCCTAAATTAATGTCCCCTAAATCTGAGACCTACTTCCCCTCAAGGATGATGTTGAGCAGAGAGACCCAATAATTATTCATGTGGATGATGAACTACTCACCTCATATAGATGGTTGATCAGAATTGAATACAAGTGTGCACCCCCTCATTGAAGGTTTCAAGATTATATATATTTTATACATATATCTTCAATCATCTTGTTCATATTTCATTACAATAAGCTTAAACCTTATGATGTGAATTCTAAGAAAGTAGTACACGTGTCTCAGAATTCTTGCTCCAGCTTAGGATTTAAGGTTGAGGCTCATCCATATTATTAAATTGTATTCTCTCCTATGTGTAGGACTTAATATGAATGTAAGTTTTGGGATCTCTATCTAGGTAATGTTGACGCAGTGGATTACACCCAGGGCAGGAGGCCGAGCTCCTGCCTTTCCACACGCAACAATGGAAACTCCCCTCTCACCTATAGGACTGATAAAGCTGGAGGGGAGAGTCTCTAGATAAGGGCTAGCTCCCTCTGATGTATCATTTAGGCCCTGGTTTCTCCTATTGCTAACAAAAAATGTAAAAAGGGGGGGATGAAAAGAGAGAGAGAGATGCTGAAAATAAAACCTAAGCTTAAAAAATGAAAAGAGGTGATACACCAAAAAATGTGACCCACCCAGCCTAAACATACACTTTTCACCAAAAATAAGCACCTATACACTTCATCTGACATGAGAGAATCTTCTGCATCAGTGGGTCAGGGGTCTGTGGAGATATAGGGAGGAAATAACTACTAGAGGCATTCTGAGACACACTGCAGTAGCCTATCCACTTCACCTATACTCCTCTAAGGACACTTCTGACAGACCTGTAACTCAAAAATGCACCAGACATGCTAAAATCATTCTGCAAAAGCATTAAGAAAATGACTTAACACAGAATCAAAGCATAGACACATACTAAAGATGCAAAACTCAGAATGGAGGTAAAAATGCTAAGTTTTGATTCAAGGTAAAATCTGGCAGCTCTGCCTTACAAGCCCGAGAGATTTTTGGGCAGAGTTTTGCCTTAAGGCTGAGAGTCAATTCCTTCTCAAAAGAGAAGTTTACAATATATAGAGAGAGGAAGAGAAACTTGGTGCTTCTTGGGAAAGATTTTGGCACCCTTTTCTACCAGTGGCCCATGTGCGTTCTAAACTTTGGGAAGAGGAAACCACTGTTATTGATGTCACTCTTCCAGAAAAGGCCTACTAGAACCATGCTATACAATTGCCAAAATTGACTTTGGCATTCAAACACTAATGCAAGAACATGGCCACGCCTCTTTCCTGCAAACACACTGTAGTTTGTCCCCTCATCAATGCCAACTTGGAGAAAATAGGTTGCGTCACTCACCTGCAATAAATCACCTTCCCTTTGCCACTTGAATGCTTTGTCTTTTCTGCTCCTTGTCTTGAACCCGATCTTTCAGCTCTTAGGGGCAATCTTCTGGTAGGTCACTGCATTCCTTGGGCTCTTTCCATGATTTGGTGCTCAGGCAATTTGAAAACAATGGCTACTTCATTGCATTAAAATTGACGTTCATGCGGCCGTCACCCAACGCTAGTTCATCTACTTAAACTTGATGGATTTTGGGACATCACCGTCCTCGGCAAAAGTCATCGAGTCTTTTCTACGGCTTTTCTGCCTCACAGGTTTTCTGTTTCGAGCTTTTTCTTGCAGATAAAAAGTTTGCTAGAATTGGCTGCTTTGACTTTTTTACAGGCTCTTTGACTTTTTCTGCACCTTCAGGCCCTTTGAAAATCCTTTCCTCGAATTCGTTTGGGCCTTTTGTCTGAAGGAATTCCTTCGAACAAAAAGTTTGAAGAAATTTTGACTTAAGTCTTTGGTGCACCTTTTGAATCCCTTCAGCTCTTTTGAAGGTCTCTCTACCCTCTGCAAGGACATTTGAATCTTGAATTACCCTACACAAGGGCTTTTTGACCCTTGGCTTTAGGGTGCTTCATTGAACCGACCCATTGAACCAATCTGTTGAACCAAAATTGGTTCAACGGTTCAATCAGTTCAATTGGTTTAACGCTGCATGCTGAGCTGATTGAACCAAGCATCAAACCATTTGCTTTGAACCACTTGCTGAACTGAAGCCATTAAACCAAACCGACCCATTGAACCAAAAATTGGTTTAACGGTTCAATGGTTCAAGACTGCGCATCGAGTCACTTGAACTAAATCGGTGATCCGATGACGTTGAACCAAGCGATTGAACTGACTGCCACTTGAACTTAATCATTGAACCTAGCATTGAACCAAATAATTAAACCAAAGAATTGAACCGAATGATTGAACCAAAGTATTGAACCAGTTCAATGGTTCAATGATATGTGCTGAGCCCTTTAAACCAAGCCTGATGAACCATCCAATGAACTAAGTGTCTGAACCCGCCGATGAACTAAGCACTAAAGTGTTGAACCAACTGAGTTAAACCAAGGCTTGAACCAAAGGTGTTGAACCAACGCGTTGAACTAGTTAAATGGTTCAACGCTTCAAGCGACTGTTGAAACAAGCCCATTGAATTCTTTTGTTTGAACCAAAAGCCATGAAGCAAGCGATGAATCGAGCCTGGAAATTGAAGTGATGGACTTGAAGCGATGAATCAGGCTTTGAAATGGAGTGATTGAACTGCCAATTGAACCAAGGCTCAAACCAAGGATGATTGAACCAGGCGTTGAACCAAAGCATTAAACCGGTTCAATGGTTCAACCACACTAACTTTTCTTGTGATTTTCTTCAAATTAGAGCCTGAAGAAGCCTTGTAAAACCCAAAAATATCTGAACTGATCCTTCATGTGCCAAAGGACTAACCTGTAGAGTCCATAGAAATTGAAAACCTGTAGAGTCCGTAGAAATCCAAAACATGTAGAGTCTGTAGATTTAGATCTGTAGGGTATGTAGAAATTCTGTAGAGTCTATAGAAATCCAAAACCTACAGAGTCTATAGATTTAGACCTGCAGAGTCCGTATAAATTCTGTAGAGTCCATAGAAATGAACAGATTCATGCAAAATCAAAAAATGAAATGGCCTAGAACAACAGGGACAAAAGGGGACCACTTTTTTTTGGCTTGTTGGGCAAAAATGGTCAACAAATTGGCGACTCCCAGGGGAAGTATGCCTGCTATGCTTAAAGACCAGTTGCATTGTAGTCCATTGGGCACAGAGTCAGATGCAGCTTTGAAGAGAGGTTAGCAACAACCCCAAAAGATCCAAGAATCAAAACATGAAGCTTTTTACCCCACACACAAAGGGAAACACACAAGGCTAAAAAAACACTACTTTTGCAAACTACACTTCAGGAAAGCAGGAAAGAAGCTGAAAACAAACTACTATATATAACTAACTAGGTGTATTTGCTTTCCTCCTTGATCAAAAGGAAAACTTCTGAAGTCCCCTTCCTGGAAAGAAGACTTATGGTGCCAGACAAGTGGCTGAATGAAAAAGAGAGTTGGTGACCTGCTCCTCTTACCTATCAACTAGATTGTCTGGTATCCGAGTGGATCAGATTCAAACACGCTTCCAACATATACATACTCTGTTTATTCCTAGAAGCTTGTTGAATGCTGGTCCTTCATGTTGGTGCTCTTCACCAAGAAATCAGTGGCTACTGACTTATCACTGTTAGCCCTTTGATGTGCATAATCCCCTTACAACGCATCATGGTTTGACTTGTTTCCTTCTGCTTCATTGAAGACTCTGCCAAACTCATCTTCTGCTTCTTCTTAGCCTTCTTGAAGAAGGGTGACAATTGTGATATCTGAAATGGAATCACAAGCTGATTGCTCATCCCATAGAACATCACCTCTTTGTTCAAAGCTTTATTCTTCAAGGCTTTCCTTAAGGGAGACCGGCCTCTCCTTTTCCTCCTCAAAGGTCTAGATCTCTAGATCTTCAAAGATATTCTCCTGATCCTCCTCCAAGATCCAAATTTCTAGACCTTCAAAGATATTCTCCTAACGAACTATATACTGGATCTTCTGCTCCTCACTCACCTCCTACCGAATAGGTTCCTTCTTGAGAAGGTGTGAAGTGGGAGAACCATGTGGAAGAGGAGGCAGTCCTTGAGCTAGAATCAAATGATTCTCCCCCTTCCACTTGGTTAGCACTTCATCTATATCAGGTGTGGCCTAATAGCTCTCTTGGAGGTGTGTGGACGGGCTGGGTTCAGACAGGTCCATCACACGTTGGCTGAGGAATCTCATTTGGGACTCTAACTCTACAATTCTCTTGGCTATATTTTCTTGAAGGAGCCTTTCTTGGAGATCACCAATGTCATCCTCTTCAAGGCTCTAGGTTGGTTCCTAGCATTCCTTCCTCCAACTTGGGATCTGCACATCATGCTGAAAGACTTAGGGAAGTTGAGGGATGTTAGGAAGAGACTGTTGATGCACCAAAAGAGTCTCTAGAAGAGGGATGTGCTGGCTCGTGGTATTCCCTCCAATGGAAGACTCACAATATAAGGAATTGAGAAGATTGATCTCCATGTGGGGTTGATCTGATGCCCTTTGATGCTGGAAAGCTAGGTGCACAACATTGAGAGTAGATGCATCAAATGAGTTGGAGTGAGCAAGTACTATCTAATAAAAAGGATTTGGTGCATAAGAGGGGGCTTTCTTCAGAATAGGAGGGGGCACACAAGGCTGACTACTTTGAATAAATGGATTTCTCCATTTTTCTACCTTCTCCTCCATGGATTTCAAGGCCTGAGCTTGCCTAAATAAACACTCCTCTTTATACATCAGCTCCTGCTAATATCCGTACTACTCCTCGAGTCTGTTAATCTCCATCATCTTCTTCTCAAACTCAAGGGCCACTTGCCTTATCATTGTAGGGCAACTAGGAGGGATGCTTGGGGAGATGCCATAAAAGGCTGAGCTTGATCAAAATTATAGGAAGGAAAATAAGGTCCATGATTTTGTGTAGAGGAATTATACATACAAAAGTGATTTCTTAATGGCACTAGGGCTGCTTAACTAGCTGATTCAACTTAGAGTCGCCATTGGTGTTGATGTAAAAGCCTCCAAAGGTTGGTCAGTTGAAGAACACACCAAAAATTCTTTAACTCTTTAGACACAACTTGTCCTAGTTGGTCCCATCGGGCATGCCAAAAACTATTGATACAATGGATTGCACCCAGGGCAAGAGGCTGAGCTCCTGCCTTTCCACATGCAACAATGGAAACTCCCCTCTCACTTGTGGGACCAACAAAGGTGGAGGGGAGAGTCTCTAGATAAGAGATAGCTCCCTTTGATGTATCATTTAGGCCCTGGTTTCTCCTATTGCTAACAAAAAATGTAAAAAGGGGGGGATGAAAAGAGAGAGAGAGATGCTAAAAATAAAACACTAAGCTTAAAAAATGAAAAGAGGTGATACACCAAAAAATGTGACCCACCCAGCCTAGACATACACTTTTCACCAAAAAGAAGCACCTATACACTTCATCTGACATAAGAGAATCTTTTGCATCAGTGGGTCAGGGGTCCATGGAGATACAGGGAGGAAATAACTACTAGAGGCATTCTGAGACACACTGCAATAGCCTATCCACTTCACCTATACTCCTCTAAGGACACTTTTGACAGACCTGTAAAAGAAAACTCAAAAATGCACCAGACATGCTGAAATCATTCTGCAAAAGCATTAAGAAAATAACTTAACATAGAATCAAAGCATAGACACATACTAAAGATGTAAAACTCAGAATGGAGGTAAAAATGCTAAGTTTTGATTCAAGGTAAAATCTGGTAGCTCTGTCTTACAAGCTTGAGAGATTTTTGGGTAGAGTTTTGCCTTAAGGCTGAGAGTCGATTCCTTCTCAAAAGAGAAGTTTACAATATATAGAGAAAGGAAGAGAAACTTGGCACTTTTTGGGAAAGATTTTGGTGCCCTTTTCTGCCAATGGCCCATGTGCATTCTAAACTTTGGGAAGAGAAAACCACTGTTACTGATGTCACTCTTCCACAAAAGGCCTATTGGAACCATGTTGTACAATCACCAAAATTGACTTTGGCATTCAAACATTAATGCAAGAACATGGCCATGCCTCTTTCCTATAAATAGACTATAGTTTATCCCCTCATCAATGCCAACTTGGAGAAAATAGGTCACGTCACTCATTTGCAATAACTCACCTTCCCTTCACCACTTGAAAGCTTTATCTTTTCTGCTCCTTATCTTCTTCCTGCTCTTTCAGCTCTCAGGGGTGATCTTCTGGTGGGTCGCTGCATTCCTTGGGCTCTTTCCATGATTTGGCACTCAGGCAATTCAAAAACAATGGCTACTTCACTACATTAAAATTGACGTTCATGTGGCCATCACCCAACAGCTAGTTCATTTGCTTAAACTTGATGGCTTTTGGGACGTCACCGTCCTTGGTGTTTCTACTCGTTTTCACTTTTTACATTCAAAAGGAAGGAAGAAACTAAAGATAATGGTCAGGGGTTAGATGATACCCAGATGAAGTTGCGCATCGTATCCAGACGATTGAAGGAACTCCTCTTTGGCTGTGGAGGATGACACCTGTAGATAAGAAAGAATTAAATAAATAAAATGTTAGATAGATATATGGTGGACTGCCAAGCAAAGCTCGGTCTCAAAAGTGCAAAGACTTCCTGGAGGGATGACAGTCCACTTATTTGACAAAAGAGTGTTGCTAGAAAGAGAAATGGTGAAAAGACTGAACAAAAGAAATAGAGATAATGCGTACCTATATTCTGCTGTCAGTCTGTCACAGTCACTAACATTGGTAGTTCTGCTAGCATCAGTTGTTAAAGGTTGCTGATGTCGGTTAGTATGCTGACATCGATATGGGAAATGGTCAATGTCGGTCAGGGCAATGGCCTTAGATGGGTTTTGGATGGGTTTATGATCGACAAAGGGGTCTGGAAAGAATCTGGGTCTGTTTAATGGTTTGTGGAGGATTGCAGGATAGTGAGTAGGGTCTGAGAGGGGGCCAAGATAAAGGGTTGGTGTGTAAGGAGGATAAGGATGTGGGGGAGGCTTTTCAGCGTCTCTGGGAAGAAAGTTGGGTTGTCTCAATAGTATTCAGAAATATTCAATGGAAACTAACTACCAATGCTCTTAAAATACTGAAATGAAAGACCAAAAGAATACTTAGCTCTTGGTGGAGAACCAGAAGGGTAGAAGACTTGTTTCCGTTATGGCTAATGTAAGAGACCTCATGCAATGTTTCAACCTGGTGTGGAGTGAATCTTGCAGATTTTCTTAGCTTGGAGAGTGATGATAGAATGCTGATGCCTGCAAAGAGTCGAGGAGCAAGAGAATTTGGATCCTGAGAGCAAGAGAATTTGCATTCAGGTCTGCAGTCGAGGTTGAAATTTGGTTTTAAGCAATCGACGTCGGTGATACCGCTGGCGTCGGTCGAATGTCAACCGACGTCGGTGGCTAGAGAATGGGTAAAAAGGCTATTTTTAGCCTTTTGCCCGTTCTTCCATCTGCCAAGTTTAATTGTCGTTGTTAAATGGTCCAAATGGTAGGTTTAATAGGCGCGAGGATTAGTGGGGGAGTTGAAATAGGGCTTAGGTAATTATGATTAGTCATATGGTGATAAATGGCCTAAGAGCTAAGAAATCAAGGTGAAGTGTCTAAAGGGGATGATTAATTTAAAATAGATAATTTATTTTAAATTAATAGAGTGTGGGTTAAGAGATGTTGGACCGAGGGGGGGTTGACACAATTTAGGTGTCTACATTTGCCCCTTTTTGTCTTATTGGTTGTTCTTGATGAACTGCAAGACAAAAATAGGAGTAAGTTGCCCCAGGTATGGGATAAGGTCATTTTTGTCCTATTGGTTGTTCTGATGAATTGCAAGACAAAAATAGGAGTTGGTTGCCCCAAATGTTGGATGAGGTGTAGGTTGCTCCGGGTAAGAGATGAGGTATTCCCCCTCAAAGTGGGAGTCGAGGGAAGGTAACCTGATATTGGGTGCTGATTTGATAGATAGTGGATGGGTATGGTGAAGGTTGAGTGTGAATGCTGCAATAGTTGAGATTACGCGTATACCACTTCACGTGATAGGTAGGTCAAATTGTCGCAGTCAAAGGTCGAGGAGTGCTAAAATTGAAATAACCGGTCCCCAACATTTAGTTGTAGCTAATTGGGTTAAATGATCAGAGCTGTAGCTCCAATGGTCATCGTGTTCCAAGTATCTCGGGCTTAGGAAGTGCTCCTGGAAAACACGAAAATGTCACAAATATTGAGAATCAATTGGAGCGCGATCCGACAACACGTGTGAGGGTCATAATATGGGTTGCGTATAATTTGCTAACTATTCGTGAGGTAGCATACATGCAATCAAAATAACCAAGGCAGAGTTGTCTCAGAAGTGGTCATGGTCTGAAGAGATAGTTGGGATCTCTAAGGTCATTGGTCGAGTCGGGTTGAGTCATGGTATGATCTCAAGTGGCAGGTGTTGTGGATGGGGAGATGTATGTGATCTCCAATGTGCCCTATGAGAAATCTAAGGTGACTTCTGCAGTGTCAGGGCTGGTTATTTGGTCATGAGTTTGGGTTGGTATAGATAGTTGGTCCATTAGATGGATGGATGAAGGAATGGCTGAGCTAACCTCAGAGGACCCCATGTCAACTGAGTGCTGCCTACATAACCCCTGTTTCAAGGGCCTCAGGCCAATGTAGTTCTCCCCAAAAGGGAGGAAGGAGTCGAGGTTATGGATGTGGGTTTGACTAGGTTAAGTCATGGTTAAAGGTTGTATGGTTGGTCCATTAGATAGACGGAAAAATGATTGTTGCTGAGCTAACCCCAGAAGACGTCATGTCAACTGAGTGGTACCTACATAGCCCCTGTTTGAAGGGCCTCAGGGCAATGTATTTTTCCCTAAAAGGGAAGAAGGGTCAAAAATGGTTGATAATTGGTTTGGTCATGTTAATGGTTTAGCACTTCCCATATGTCTGATGGTACATGCTTGAAATGATGAAGGGTATGATGATGTTATAGCCTTTTCCATATTATGTGATGGTGTATTCTGTAACTTTGGTGATGTGGGGTTTTTCATCCCTAGCAATTTTCCATATTAGTGATGGTGTATGCTAAAAATGAAATGAGTATGTTTATGCTTCAGCAAGTAATGGTTTATGCTTGACATAATTTGTGTGGTCGATAGTTTCCATGTGTATTGGTTTCCATAGAAACTAGTGTGAATAGGCTATGATAATGCTAGTGGTCTGAAAAAGTTTTGGTTGGTTTGGTTTGGTTTAGAAAATGATTTGGTTGGATTTGGATTGGTTGTATGTGACCAAAGTGTGTAAGAAGTGAAAGGCGCATTGCTCTTTCATTGACAAGGACCATAATGATAGCATAGATAGGGTTTTTGGAAACAAAAGCCTCGTTCATGCATTATGTCATTGACCATTGTTTGTGTTAAAGAAGTATTCAAATCACTTGATGTTAAGTGAGCTCAAAATCCCTTGAGTATGTTGGGGTAATAGGTTTGATTATGTGAGGTATGAGGATAGCGTAACCCTTTTTAGCAAGGATAACTTTGCCCCTTTTCTAGGTGACCTTGAGAACGACTATAGGCAAGTCCTTTTTTTTTTGGTAGACTAATCGATGCGGGAAGTCTACGTGGGGATGTTATTTTGTTTTTTGGTCATATGTGAAGCTGATCGATGTGAGAAGCTTCTGAGAGAGTGCTGTTTGGAGCAAAATTTGTGTATAGCCATCCTTCGAGGGAGTGGTCTATATTCTGATTTGTATGTTTGAATGTCTTTGAAAAGCTATCCTTCAAGGGAGCAGTCTATTAATTAAAACAATGATGTAGCTGTCCTTCGAGGGAGCAGTCTACATTTATAGTTTATGACCTTTATATAGGCATCCCAATTTTTTAGTTTTTTTTTTGGACTGAAGTTTTAGTCATGGACTAGCCTATAGAGGTTTGGGGGTTTCCCTTTTATTAGGACAAAGCATTCATGCTTTACCAAAGGGTTGACTAATATTTGTAGGGAAAAAAGGTTAAAAGGAATAGGAATGATGATGACAGGTGTTGCTCAAGGGACGAGCTCAAGTTAAACATCAAGTGAATGTTTACTTGATTAACAGTAGAATGGTCGTAGATGTAAGCCATTAAGGGGCTCAGGTTCTGGCCAGCCTTCAAGAGAAGACAGACGATAAGTCCCTGATCCATACTTGTGTGTTATGATATAAGGTCCGACCCAATTAGGAGCAAAATTGCCTCATTTACTTCTTTCCATATTGGTCACATGTTGGTTTTCTTTGAGGATAAGATCTCTGATTTTGAAATCTCGTTCTCTCAGACTTTTGTTATAGTCACGTTGGATGCAATTTTGGTAGATATGGAGATGGTTGAGGGCAACAAGGTGATGTTCATCAAGAAACTCAAGTTGAGCCAACTGATCTTGATGAAAGTCATTGTTAGAAAGGATGTCATGTAAGGAGATGCATAGAGATGGTATCTGTACTTTAAGAGGCAAAACTGCCTCAGTTCCATACATTAGAGAGAAAGGTGTAAAACCCGTAGGGGTTCGAATGCTAGTGCAGTAGGCCCATAAAGTGAAGGGAATGTGAATGTGCCAGTCCCTTCTAGTGTCATTGACCAACTTCATTAGAATTTTGGTTAAGATTTTGTTGGAAGCCTCGGCCTGCCCATTTGCTTGTGGGTAGTAAGGCGAGGAGAAGCTGAGCTTGATGCCAAATGAGTCACAAAGTTTTTGGACAGTTTTGTTTTTGAATGATTTGCCATTATCGGTGATGATTTTGTGAGGTACACTGAAATGATAGATGATATGGGTGTTGATGAAGTCAATGATTTTGTTGGCTTTAGTGGAGATGAGGGGAATCACTTCCACCCATTTAGTGAAGTATTCAGTTGCGATGATAATAGACTGATGTCGAAGAGATGAATGGGGGTTAATCTCACCGATTAAATCTAAGCCCCATTATGAAAAAGGCCAAAAATCCTTAGCGACTTGTAGAGCATGGCTAGGGATGTGAAGTAAGTTAGCATGTTGTTGGCATTTGATGCAACGCCGAACATAGTCACTACAGTCTTGGTGAAGAGTGGGCCAATAATAGCCCAGACAAAGGATGTGCTTTGCAACCACATTACCATTGAAATTCCCTCCACAAATCCCATCATGGACTTGTTTGATAGCGTGAGATGTTTCAGTGGAGGTTAGACATCGAAGAAGGAGGCCATTGAAACCTCGTTTATAGAGAAGACCCCCTCGCATAGTATATTGAGCTGTGTTTTTGATAAAATCCCATCGCACATTGCTAGAGAGATCAGGGGGGACAATAGAATAAGTTAAGTAGTCCACAAGTTGTTTATACCAAACATCTTGTGGACTAGAGTCAATGGTGTTGACGAGGTTGATGTTAGTGGAGATATATGAAGGTAATGCCAAATGGTGTACCATAACATAAATTCTCAAGGAAGATGAGGAGGATGGAATGCGTGAGACGAGAGAAGCCATAGTATCAACAAACTTATTCGTAGATCGATGAATAGTTTGCAAGAGGAAATGGTCAAAAGATTCTAGTAGGGTGTCAACACGGTGTTTGAACCTTTGCAAAACTTCATTTTTACAAAGATATGAATCATTGATTTGATTGACGACTAGTTGTGAGTTGCCAAAGATGTTGATGGTCTTGATGCCTAAGAAAAGGGTGGTTTGAAGTCCCAAAATTAAGGCTTCATATTCAGCCATGTTGTTGGTACATTCAAAGTCAAGTTTGAAAGATAGGGGCATGGGCTCACCCTCATGAGGAATGAGAATGACCCCCACACCCCCATCGTGTTGACATTTAGACCCGTCAAAGAACATTGTCATTTGATAGAAAATGTCATCGGTAGATAATGTGGTGATGGATTCGTCAGGGAATTCACAGTGAGAGGGTTGGTTGTTAGGTAGAGGGGCATCTGCTAGTTGGTCAGCGATTGTTTGCCCCTTTATAGATTTATGTTGGATGAATTCCAAATCGAACTCAGCAAGAAGCATGAGCCAACAAGCCATACGTTGGTTTTGGTATGGCTTGGAAGGCATGTATTTAAGAGGGTCGGTGTGGGTGATGACATAAGTTTTGTGATTGAGAAGATAATGATGGAGTTTGGTAGTGGCAAAGACTAATGCCAAGTAGATTTTTTTGGTATGAGTATACTAAATTTTATAATCGATGAGCGTTCGACTTATGTAATAAACTGCTTGCTCACAATGTTGTTCGTCTCGGTGCGCGATCATGGCACCTAAAGAATGATTTGTTGCTGAAATGTAAAGATAGAAAGGTTGACCTTCTTTAGGTGGAATAAGGACTGGTGGAGAGACAAGATAATATTTAAGAGCCTCAAAAGCCTCTTGACAGTCCTTATCCCAATTAAAGGAGACGTCCTTCTTGAGGAGGTGGTGAAAGGGTTGACATCGATAGAAAAGCTACGAGATGAAGTGACGAATAGATTGAAGTTTCCCTTCCAGGCTGTGAAGTTGCTTTAGATTGGTAGGTGGTGGCATCTCAAGTATAGCTCTTATCTTAGCGGGATCAATGTCAATGCCATGAAGAGAAATGATGAAGCTCAAAAGCTTCCCTGAGGGAACCCCAAAGACGCATTTCTTGGGGTTAAGACGAACATTGTATTGGAGGAGGTGAGTGAATATGATTTTGAGAATAGTCAAATGGTCATGACGGAGTTTAGATTTGCCTAGTAGGTCATCCACATAGTCCTCCATGATTTTGTGGAGGAGATCGTGAAAGATGTAGGTCATGGCGCATTGATATGTGGCACCTGCATTTTTTAGGTCAAAAGGCATGACCCTATAACAAAAAATCCCCCATGGGGTGATGAAGGTAGTTTTGTGCTGATCTTTTGGCGCAATCAGGATTTGGTTATATCCTAAAAACCTGTCCATGAGTGATAGCATCTCATGACCGGCTGTAAGATCAACAAGTTGGTCAATGTTGGGTAGAGGAAAATTGTCTTTTGGGCAAGCCAGGTTAAGGTCACGATAGTCAGTACAGATTAAGATCCCCCTAGTTGCTTTGGTGATAGGGATGATATTTGACACCCATTGTGGATAATCAATGGGTTGGATAAAGGAGATGGAGAGAAGATTTTGAAGCTCCTCTTTGATAAAGAGTGCAACGCGAGGATGCATATTACGAAGATTTTGCCTGACAGGCTTAGCCTCTGGGTTTGTGACGATGTTATGGATAAAGATGTTAGGGTCGATGCTAGGCATATCACTATAGGTCCAAGCAAAGGCTTTACTATGGTCAAAAAGGAATTTGGTATAGTCAATTTGTTCTTGGGTATCCAAAGATTGACCAATATTTAAAACATGAGGAACATCAAAAGATGGAAGGTTAATGTCAATGGTTGATTCATTTAACATAACCTGTGTTTCCAAAGGAAGGGATCGTTGGATGATAGAGTCGTCTACACCCATGTAGGTGAGAATGGAATCATCATCCACGCATTAGATGGTGTTGATGGTAGCAGATTCATCATCTATCATGTTTGGATAAACAAGAGGGAGAGACCTGGATACCCCACCTAGTTGATAGGTTAGGGGTTCCAAGCGAATGGAGTTTATGTAAAAAAAACTAGGAGGGATGGAAACCACTGACTCCGTAGGTGAAGATGGGGGAATAGGTGAGTTTGGAGGTGATTGTTCTATGATAGGTTTGGGGCGAGGGTTTTTAGAAATTTCAGTAGGTTCTTCAAAACCTAGGCCATGTTATTTCTTGGCATTCTTTATGGCCTCATCATTTGGTGGTTTGACGGGCTGATGGGAGCCTTGTTCCTAGTGCCCAAAGCCAAAGGCCTTCCATGCACACCTATAAAGATAGGTATGAGCAAAGTTTGGGTTGCCAAGAAAAGATAAGTCAGATGTAAATAGTTGGGGTGATGAAAGAGGATTCCCATCAGTGGGAGCTCGATCTAGCCCTCCATAGATGAGATTTGTTTGAAGATTAGGAGGACCATAAGGGACGACCATTCTGATACAATGGTCATATCTAGGATTGTGATAAATTTGTCCATACTCTTGAGGAGTCTAGAACATGTCCAAGGTGAGTAAACGATACTCTCCAAGTGAAAGACGTTGGAAGATATCTTCCATAGGGTCTTTTGTTGTCACTTGAGGAGGTGGTGTAGGTGTAACTGCCATTTGTGTACTTGTTGAAGCTTCTGTAGGTGGAGGTGGTGTTTGGGTCGATGTCTTGAAAGGAATGAGAACATCATTGGGTCGATACATTGTGTTGCATGTCTTGAAAGGGGAGGGGTCTACGGGAATGACATGGACTTGACCGTCGTGTTCAAATTTGACACAACGGTGTAATGTAGAAGGGACATAGGCCATGGCACGGATCCAAGCTCATCTTAATAACATGTATTGGAACTCTCCCTCAATGATGTAGAAGAGCTCTAGGATTGTTCATGGGCCAACATGAATATGTAAGATGATGGTGCCAACGGTAGTGGTGGTGGTGTCATTAAAAGATCAAAGAATTGCGTCAGTTTTTGACATGCAATTATTTGGGAGGGCTAATTGGTCATAGGCATGGGTGGAAATGATATTGATGCTGGTGCCCACATCAATCATAACTCGCTTAACATGAGTTCGATCAACGTAGGCTATGATGAAAAGGGCATCATCCTGATCTTCCAAGTTGGAGGTAGGAATTTCAGAATCACTAAAGCTAATAGAGGCAACGGTAGGTAATGATTGGACTAAGGTAGCTAGTGGTTGGGGGTCCTCGGATTGGACTTCTACTGCCTGTAAAGCTTTGATTAAAGCTTGATGATGTTGTGGAGAGCTTTGAATGAGGTCATATAAAGTCATCTTCATAGGAGTTTGGTGAAGCTATTTCACCATAGAATCACGGATTGCCTCTGAAGAAGTGGGTTGGGATGTACCCAAGATAGAAATCTTGGGTTTGGGTGGTTGAGCAGGTTTGACAAATGGGTAGGTCCAAGGAATAACAACTTTCTCTTTTGCTTTATCCTTTAAAGTTTGTGACCTGGTGGACACATTGATGGTGTTAATCTCGAATAAAGGGGGCGAAGTAGGTAAAGGGACCATAGTCTGATGATGGGATCCCGATGAAGGTGGAGAGGTTGGAGAGACATGGGACGGTGTTGGAGATTTGTTGACAATATCCTCAATAAGAAGGTTATCTTTCTCAAAGTATTGGTGAATGACAACCTTGAGGGCACAACAATTCTCGGTATCATGTCCCAGTGAGCGGTGATATAGGCAAATTTAAGTGTCATCGAACCAAGATGGTTTTGGTCCGAGAGGTTGAAATGGTTTAATAGGTGGAAGAGTGATGTTAGAAGTTTGCAAAAGTTGGTGTAGTATCAAAGCATATGAACCCACTAATGGGTCCGTGCTTGTTGATGCGTTAGGTGTTGATGACTTTTGTTTGGGAGTTGTTAAGGGAGATTTTCGTACCACCTTTTGGGTTTGTGGTGTGGCCACTCGTGTAGACGACACTTTCTTTGTGAGGGGTGCCAAATTTTTTGGAGGAGGTATGTTTTTGGTGGGTAAAGGGAGTAATGGAGGCAACTCATTTTTTTTAGGTGTGGGAGTAGGGAGCACTCCTATTAAGGTAGAAAGATGTGGGCCCAAAATGGAGGGCAATGATGATGGTGGAGGAGTTCTCCGATGTGGTTTAGTGGCCTTCTTCATTACAGTGTGAGGACTACTATTATGGAGGGCGAGATTCAAGTCTACCTTCACTTGTGGGTGAGTGAGGTTAGATATGGGGTGAACATTGAGGGATTTAACTGGTGTTGGTATGGAGGATGTTTGTGAGGGTTTAGGTTTAGATGAGGACGGTTGAGCTTCTAAAGATTTGGAAGTAGAAGCCTGGTCCTTGTTGAAGACTTTGGGAGATTTTATCGAAGGAGGGTCGTTAGTACGAGATGAGATGGGATGTGTAAGATAAGGAGCTTTGAGTCACTCCCATAATGTCTCATGTTCTAAGTTCCTCGAATGGAGAAATCCTAAGTTTTTAGCTAGTCGAGAGAATGGTTTAGAAGTTGTTGCGTGAGGCTTTATAATTGGTTTTTTTGAAGATTTGGGTGGTCGTGAGAGTGGGAATGTGTTAGATGCGGTAATCTCGGGCTAAAGGCGTGAGAGAGCCATTACTAGATCGTCTTTAGTCGAAGTAGGTGAAGAGATAAGTTCTTCTCTTGGTGGAGAAGGAATTGGAGAATGTGACTCCTCAAGAGGATAGAGGGTAGGGATGATAGTACCTTCTACTTACGGTTGAAGAGTAGGTAAGGTATGGTCCTCCATTGGTAGTAGGAGCGATGAAGGTGGGGCTAGTGGCATTGGTATCGTCAAAGCGTCTTCCAATATAAGAGAGGTTGATGGAGAACTAATAAGAGAAGAAGGTTCTTCCACCTGTGGAGGAGAAATAGGAGAAGAAGGCTCTTCTACTTGTGGTGGACAAATAGGAGAAGAAGGCTCTTCTATCTATGGTGGACAAATAGGTTGACTAACCTCTTCAGCCTGTGGGAGAGGTTGGTTAGGCATAAAAGGGGAGACTGTGTTGACTGTGCGTATATTACGCTCCTTGTGGTCTTCAATTGTGGTCTGAATGTTGTTTTGGCTAGGGGGATGGTTAGGAAAAGGTTGTCTAAAGATGTCTATGTTTTGGTTAGGTGGCGCATTTGGGTTATCCAAGACAAGATCACCTTTATCTAACATGTCCTGAATGACATTCTTGAGGGTTTTACAATTGTCTGTGTCATGGCCTTTGACACGATGATAATGACAAAAGTCATTTTCCATATACCATGCAGGGATCGCCTTTGCGGGGTCAAATTGTGGTGGTGGTCAAATTTGGGGGAGGTTGAGGACTCCCTGCTTGACTAGTTTATCCAACACAGATGCGTATGATTCTCCTATTGGAGTATATTGACACTGTACATATCATTGTTGGAATTATTGTGTGATGTATTCTGATGTTGAAGGTTGAGGTTGGTTGGTTGTTGTTGAAGATGATGGTGTAAGTATCACAGCATTTGCTGATCCCTTGGATTTGGAATTGGAGGAAGAAGATTTGGAGGAAGGGTCATTTGATTTTGCATTAGTATTTTCACTACGTAGTTTGACTTTATTTTCTTCGATAGCATAGTGTTCAAGCTTCCTAGCCATGGTGAAAGCTTTGTCAAATGTGTGGAATGTTTGGACCCGCAAAGTAGATGAGATGTGTTTGGTGAATGCCTGTGAAAAGAGCTTAATGAGCTCAGGTTGAGGTAAAGAAAAGAAGATTTGGTTGATTAAGCCTTTCCAATGAGCAATGAAATCAGCTATTGATTCATCATCAAATTATCTGATGGAGTATAGGTTTGTGATGGAGACCTTTTTAGTTATGTTAATTGAAAAGTGGTCAAGAAATAGTTGAGCTAGTTGAGTGAATATAAATAGAGAGTGACTGGTAATAGAACTATACCAATCGAGGGCAACACCAGAAAGTGACATGGGAAATGTGAGTAGTAATAACGCATCATCATGTGTTATAAGGTAACAAGCGTGTCCAAATGCTCGTAGATGTTGTTGTGGGTCTTCTTTACTCTAAAAGCGAGTAAACTTGGGAAGTTCCCACTAACTAGGATATGGTCAGATTGGGACTGAAGGATGAATAGGTTCATTATAGATTTGTTCATATGAGAGAACATTTCTTAAACCCAAAATGGATGTCTTAAGATTAGACACCTTATCCATCAACATCTTGATTAGATCAGTTGATGGATTTGCAGGTGGGGCACCCCCTAGGTTGTAAGGCATTTGGAAGGTGTTAGGTGGAGCAGATGACATAGTTGGTTGTGCTTGTATAGGTGCAACACATTGGTAACTAGTCATAGGGACTGAAGTTGAAGTCAAGGGTGGTTGTGTCATGAAGCTAGAGGGCACAATTTGACTTGATGTCACCAAAGGTGGTTGGATGGTGGCAACACTAGCCGAGGGATAAGTAGTCACTCTTGTATTTATGGGTGCAAGAGTAGGTGGAATGGAGACAATTAAGTTCTAGAATGGTGTATGAATTTGTTGAATGGTTTGTGGTTGAGGGGGTATATAAACCCTAATGGAGGTAGGTCTAGAAACATGAGAGGCCACACTTTGAAGATTGGTCATGGTCAGGTTGTTAGTTGAGGCAATGGCTTGGGTGACCATGGGTTGGGTTACGAAGGCTGTTGATATGATTGCTGTTTCAAGTAAGGAAGTTGGCATCCCATAAACTAGGTTGCCTGAAGGATCTCATGTTTGACTTCTCGCGAGATAGTGTCGAAGAGCCTTGACATTGAGGTCAAAGAACCTTTCAAAGTCTTGTTCCCTTTCAAGAACAATAAGGGGTTGAGTTGGGGTTGGTTGGATAGGAGTACATTCAATTTCTGAGTTATACTCCATTTGGGGACTTGATATAGAAGGCGAAGGCGGGAGTGGTTGTTGCCTTGCATGGTCAACAAGAGTTTTGGTTTGACTACGTGTCAAAACCATCCAAGGCAAGATAGGTTTAGGTTCTAAAAATTGTATGTTTCAGCCTCAAAAAACTAGAATGTGTTTTTAACAGCAAAAAGGTCAGGGTTTTAGCTTGCTATTTGAGAAGAAAGATTTTTGACAGTGACCGATGTCGGTAGAAAAACTGATGTCGGTGAAGTAAGTTGTCGATGTCAGTTAGATAACTGATGTCAGCGAAATAATTGCTGATGTCGATGGAAAAATTGATGTCGGTTACTGTGTATTTCTAGAAACTCAGAAAACTAAAAGTTTTTGGAAGAAAGAAGAAAGTTTGAGTTGTTTTTAGATCTCAGAATGTGACCTCACCAGCTCAAAAAATTAGATACAGACAGAAAAATAGATGAAAGCAGGCAACCACTAAACGTTAATTCCTAAGAATAAGTTTTTAGAGTCTTGTTGGCTTAGGCCTTAGAAGAGTGTGTTTGGGAAGTTGGGCTTTTAGAACGGGTCCTAAAAGAAGCAGTCTAAGGTTGGTTTTGGTGCTCAAAATCTGTATTAGGTTTCATACATGGCCTGGTGCTAGGAGCTTGCTCCCTTGACTTTACGAGCCTAGAGACAAGCTGGGTCACTTAGCCAGTATATACTTCCCCTAGAGTTTATACTCTTCCAGAGAATAGAGTGGGTTCTCCCTTTGGTAGTGAAGTCCAAGGAGGATTGCCAGGAAGGGTAAGGTATCCGCTAGGTGATGAAATCCTAGTCGGGCCTTGTCTCAGGTATGTTTAGATGTTTGATTTGTGAATGTGGTCTAGTAATGTAACATATGTGCACTACGATTTATTCATAATGCATTTTTAATTACTAGATGTGAGAGCTAAGTATGCATTTAGGCAGAAATGAAATGCAATAGATTTTAGCCCAAATTGAAATGTTTTTGTTCAGATGCAAACAATTAGGAAAAGGTTAAGAGCATGAATTTCACTACTCTAAGATGCAAAAAAGAAGTGACAAGAAGAAAAAGAAAGATTCTTTTTAACTTGTGCTAATGGTGTCTTTTCAAAATGAGAAGCTAGAAGAAGGATGCAAGAAGAGAAATTTTCCTAATGCACCTATATGAAAGTTTTATTTAGAAGAAATGAACCCAAGGAAAACTCCAGGGTCCAACCAGGCGTGCCAGAATGTTTCTACTCATTTTTGCTTTTTACATTCAGAAGGAAGGAAGAAACTAAAGATAATGGTCAAGGGTTAGATGATACCTGGATGAAGTTGCACACCATATCTAGATGATTGAAGGAGCTCCTCTTTGGCTGTGGAGGACGACACCTGTAGATAAGAAAGACTTAAACAAAGAAAATGTTAGATAGATATATGGTGGACTACCAAGCAAAGCTCGGCCCCAGAAGTGCAAAGACTTCCTGGAGGGATGACAGTCCACTTATTTGACAAAAGAGTGTTGCTAGAAAGAAAAATAGTGAAAAGACTGAATAAAAGAAATAGAGATAATACGTACCTATATTCTACTATCGGTCTATCACAGTCATCGATGTTGGTAGTTCTACCGGTGTCAGTTGTTAAAGGTTGCCGACGTCGGTATGGGAAATGGTCAATGTTAGTTAGGACAATGGCCTTGGATAGGTTTTGGATGGGTTTATGATCGACAGAGGGGTCTAAAAGGAGTCTGGGTCTATTTAATGGTTTGTGGAGGATTATAGGATAGTGAGTAGGGTCTGAGAGGGGGCCAAGACAAAGGGTTGGTGTGTAAGGAGGATAAGGATGTGGGGGAGGCTTTTCAGCCTCTCCGAGAAGAAAGTTGGGTTGTCTCAATAGTATTTAGAAATATTCAATGGAAACTAAATACCAATGCTCTTAAAATACTGAAATGAAAGACCAGAAGAATACTTAGCTCTTGGTGGAGAACCAAAAGGGTAGAAGACTTGTTTTCGTTATGGCTAATGTAAGAGACCTCATGCAACATTTCAACCTAGTGTGGAGTGAATCTTGCAGAGTTTCTTAGCCTAGAGAGTGATGATAGAATGTTGATGCTTGAAAAGAGTTGAGGAGCAAGAGAATTTGCATTCAGGTCTACAGTCGAGGTCAAAATTTGGTTTTAAGTAACAGACGTTGGCGATACCGTTGGCATCGATCGAATGTCAATTGACGTCAGCGGTTAGAGAATGGGTAAAAAGGCTATTTTTAGCCTTTTGCCCATTCTTCCATATGCCAAGTTTAATTATTGTTGTTAAACGATCCAAATGGCAGGTTTAATAGGCATGAGGATTAGTGGGGGAGTTGAAATAGGGCTTAGGTAATTATGATTAGTCATAGGGTGATAAATGGCCTAAGAGCTAAGAAATCAAGGTGAGGTGTCTAAAGGGGATGATTAATTTAAAATAGATAATTTATTTTAAATTAAGAGTGTGGGTTAGGAGATGTTGGACCAAGGGGGGTTGACACAATTTAGGTGTCTACATTCGGCAAAAGTCATTGGGTCTTTTTTGTGGATTTTTTGCTTTGCGGGTTTTCTGTTTCAAGCTTTTTGTCACAGACAAAAAGTCTATGGGAATTGGCCACTTTGACTTTTTTGTGGGCTCTTTGACTTTTTTTGCACCTTCAGGCCCTTTGAAAATCCTTTCCCCAAATTCCTTTGGGCCTTCTATCTGAAGGAAAAAATTTTGAAGAAATTTTGACTTAAGTCTTCAGCGTGCCTTTTGAATCCCTTTGAATCTTCTGAAGCTCTCTCTACCCTCTGCAAGGATGTTTGGATCTTGAACTACCCTCTGCAAGGGATTTTGGACCCTTGGCTTTAGGGTGCTTCATTGAACCAACCCATTGAACCAATCTGTTGAACTAAAATTGGTTTAATGGTTTAATTGGTTCAACTGGTTTAACGCTGCACACCAAGCTGATTAAACCAAGCATTGAACCATTTGCTTTGAACGACTTGCTGAACTGAAGTCCTTAAACCAAAATGTTGAACTAACCCATTGAACCAAAAATTGGTTCAACGGTTCAATGGTTCAAGACTACATGCCGAGTCACTTGAACTAAACTGATGATTCGATGATGTTGAACCAAGTGATTGAATTGACTGCCGCTTGAACTTAATCATTGAACCTGGCATTGAACCGAATGATTGAACCAAAGTGTTGAACCAGTTCAATGGTTAAACACTATGTGCCAAGCCCTTTGAACCAAGTCTGATGAACCGTCCAATGAACTAAGTGTCTGAACTCACTGATGAATTAAGCGCCAAAGTGTTGAACCAACTAAGTTAAACCAAGGCTTGAACCAAAGGTGTTAAACCAACGCGTTGAACCAGTTCAATAGTTCAACGCTTCAAGTGACTATTGAAACAAGCTCATTGAAATCTTTTGTTTGAACCAAAAGCCATGAAGCAAGTGATGAACCAAGCCTGGAAATTGAAGCGATGGAATTGAAGTGATGAACCAGGCTTTGAAATGGAGTGATTGAACTACCGATTGAACCAAGGCTCAAACCAAGGCTGATTGAACCAAGCATGAACCAAAGCATTGAACTAGTTCAATGGTTCAACCACACCAACTTTTCTTGTGATTTTCTTTAGACTAGAGGCCAAAGAAGCCTTATAAAACTTGGAACTATCTAAACTGATCCTTCATGTGCCAAAGGACTAACCTACAGAGTCTGTAGAAATCAAAAACCTACAGAGTCCATAGAAATCCAAAACCTGTAGAGTCCATAGATTTAGACCTGCAGATTCCATAGAAATTCTGTAGAGTCCGTAGAAATGAACAGATTCATGCAAAATCAGAAAATGAAATGTCCTAGAACAACAGGGACAGAAGGGGACCAATTTTTTTTGGCCTGTTGGGCAAAAATGGTTAACAGGTAATAAAAGGCAGAGGGATATAAATAATTTGAATACATACATGTAGAAAATTGATAATGTTTGGTGCTTTCTCAGATCATATAGGACCTTAAAGGGCTCTACATGCCAATTTTCATATAATAATGGCAAGTTAGAGGCTTTCACTATGTGAATTATTTAGTAGACATGAGTTAATTGGATCAATGTTGATCTTTAAACATTATTAGCCTCTATGTATGTATTTATGATAAATTTATGAATAGGCCTTAGTTGGATTGGTTGGTTCGGTGATGGAAAATGTCTAAGTATCAAAGATGTGCATATCTAATAACTCTAACACTTCTTCAGGTGTACTAGACCTACACATGTGGAAAATTTTAATTAGATTGGGCATCTTAAGGCTCTGACAAATTTGATGTTTTTAGGATAAGTGATAGTTAGATCTCTAACACAAATATATATGTATACAAGATACACACTTGCATATGCATATCTAATTAGATTAAGCTTCACAGGGATATGATAGAGCTTTTTAACACTTCTAAGACCTAACACCTCTAACAGTGTTGACACTTCCAAGCATGTACGAGGTACACGTGGTGATATGTAATTGGATTTGGCCTCCTAGGGCATTGTCAACACTAAAACTTCTAGGACTTGATGCATCTCTGATAGCTTTAACTATTTTAGGTGTATGAGGTACACACATGGCACAACAAGGTTCAATTATAGGGTTAATTAAATATAGGAGGCATGGGAGGCCAATTTGAACCCCTTCTTGACATAACTATAAGATCATGATATATACTTGATTTGGAACAAAATTAAGTACGATTCTATCTATCATGAATTTAACTAATTAGTTGATTGGATCAATTAGGGATGTGATTTGGGAAAAATTAAGCCCCTAAACCAAATTTATGGCCTAATCAATTGTATAATCTAGATGCAACATGTATGACTTAACTGACCCTAATTTAATAAAAAATGCAAATACGAATGCAAATGTGGCCAATTTCAACCCATGGAACCTAAATTGGAGTCCATGATGTGATTGAAAGGGCTAAATTAGGTCATGTTTTGTGACATGTTGATTGTAAACCCTAATTTTATCACTTAAACATGTATAATTCCACTAAACCCTAATTTCATGATATATACACATGTACAAACCCATTACACTAAACCCCTAACCCTAAATCCTAATTATATAACAAACATAACCCCAAAGTTCCTTGATTTCATCATAAATTCATGAATATGATTAGTGCTAATTTGTGAACCTATTATTCACCTAATTTTGTAAGGATCTATGATGGGATTTTGGGAAAAAATATTTTATTTTGTCTTACATATTGAGCCTTATTGCATCATTCATTATTATTTTTACTTCATAGTCCTATCACGAGTCTTATTGCATCATGTATTGGAGATTTGTGCATCATATTGGAGATTTATGCATCATATTGAGCCTTATTACATCATATGATAGCCTAATTGCATCATATTGAGCCTTAATGCATCATATGATAGCGTAATTGCATCATATTAGAGATTTATTGCATCTTATGATAGTCTTATTACATCTCATGATAGTCTTATTGCATCACATGATAGTCTTATTACATCATATGATAGTCTTATTACATCATATTGAGCCTTATTACATGATATGATAGTGTTATTACAACATTTGATAGTCTTATTACATAATATTAGGGATTTATGCATCATATTATAGTCTTATTGTGTGTTATTGCATCATATTATTGTAGTATAATGGAAAAATTGCTTGAATATGAGCCTTTTTGCTTGTTAGTATAGTATATGGTTATACTTCAAGGAACACTTACACATTATAGTAATGTGTACACATTCACATAATGCGTACACATTCCTTAGATTACAAACAAAAATTCACTTTTCAATGTCTTTTTTATCCCTGATCGAGATTGTTGTCCCCACATACATTCTCTACATACTCTGTGTACTTTTTTAGTTGCAATTTTTTTTGGACCCCACATTTGAAGTACTTTCTTGGCTGATTTTGTCAAAATGGGCTCTTTTTCACATTTAGGGAGGAGGAAGAAGTTGAAGAACAAAACATCAGAGCAATTATAAGAGTTGAGAGAAAAAAATAAGGTATTCATTCCATATAAGGTACAAATAATAACCCTAATGAGCCAAATGCCTTAGATAATGAATTAAATTATGATGAAATTGACAATAGAAAATTAGATAATGTTGCAAATTCACATTCAAAGTTTAAATTTTTTTATTATGTTGATAAAGAGCCTATGCATGATAATTTACCCATATATAATGAAGAAAATTTAAAAGACTCGAATAATTATGAAATTAATAATGAAGAAAATTTCATGGAAACATATAATGAAGAAATAAATAATGAATAAAATCTTAAGGAAACATATAATGATTTTGAAACACCCTTTGAACGTATTCCACCAATAACAACACCTTTAAGAATTGTGCGTAGCAAAGATAAGTACTTAATTGAAGTTGATGAAAATATTTTGAGACCAATGCATAATAAAATGTCTGATTGCCATTCAAGAAGATTGGCTCAAGAAATTTAGGATAGTTTCTTTCATAATTTGGAGTATGATAGTCAAATATGTCAATTATTTGTTTCGTTGATGAAATTGCTTAAGATGAGACCTATAATGTACACATTAGGACTAAGAACATCTAACATGGATAATGAAAATGATGAAATTATTGAAAATCGACATGATGCATATCATATTGTAGGCTCAAAATCATGCAAAAAAGATTATAATACTACTTGACATATAATTATAACTTATGCAATAAATGCTAAAATAGGAAAAAAGGATTGATTTCAAAAATAAGTCAAAAACTTGATATACATAGAAAAACATTAATGAAAGCAATTGTAATACGTGAAAGACTTAATGTGTTAGGTTGTGGAGCTAAAAGCTTCAACCTTTGCAAACTGAGGAACAGATGGTTGCTGAGTTCTACAGGAACCGGCGTCGGCAGCAGGACCGACGTCGGCAGAGACCAGTGCAGAAGACCATCGGCGACGGCAGTAAGTCGGCCGACGTCGGCAGAACCAAACAAGCAGGGACCGACGTCGGTCGCCTGTGTGTTCCAGAATTGCTCGTTTCACGGACAGTTAGTTAAGTGAACAAAGAGTTTGCATGTTGAGACCAGTTAGAGTCTTGTGCTGCGAGGACTATTGTCTAAATTAAGAGTCTAAGTTATTGTTTGAGTTAGGGATCTATTTATAGACCCATTGGCATGTATTGTATAAGGCATGAGATAGAAAGGAAGAGTTCCTTCTAGTTGTAAGATCTGTGAGTTGCAGGTTGTTGCAAGCTCATTGGGGATCTACATGTAAGTTTGGTCTTTGAATTGCAGGTTGCAGGTTCATGAGAGATCAGCTTGAAGTGCTATAGAGTGCTTGATGTACCGGCAGGGTTATTACTGACTGGTTGGTGAGGTGAACACCAATTCTGTGTGTGAGTTGGTTGTTGGGACCGTTTTTTGTGTAGGAGAGTGTGTGTGAGAAGAATTACTGAACACTTGAGGTGTGGCGAATCTCTGTAAGGTGAAAGAGTGTGGCGGCTCTTTGTTGTATTCTTTTCTGTTAGTGTTAATACAAGATAGTGTATTGTCTCTCATATTCTGTGCTATTGGTGAATTCTAGTTACTTGTGTTTCTGGTTATTTCCGCATATTCAATTGCTTATATTTGGTAATCATACTGTGCTTTTTCTGAGGAGCAAGATCCCAACTAGTGGCATCAGAGCATGTTTGTTGTTCTAGATTCCTGACAACTGGTATCAGAGCCTTGGTTGTAGGTTCTTAAGCTTGATACCAACAATTGGTATCAGAGCTTTTGGTTGGGATACTAACAGATTGGTGTAGATCTGGGTAGTGTGTTTTGATTACAGGTTACTCACAGGGTTTCTGTTTGAGTGGGAGTTGAGCAATGACAGAAAGCAGTCAACTACGAATGGAAAAGTTCAATGGCAAGAACTACCAATTATGGAGGATGTAGATTGAGGACTATCTGTATCAGAAAGATTTGTACTTACCGTTGGGTGGGGTTGCTAGCAAACCCTTGGATATGAAAGATGAAGAATGGGAGGTTCTTGATCGGAAGGCTCTGGGATCTGTTAGATTGAGTCTTGCATCATCTGTGATTTCCAGCTTATCACAGTGTAAGACAACGGTGGAGTTGATGGAATCCTTGGCAAATTTATATGAAAAACCCTCGACTTCGAATAAGGTATTTCTTATGAAGCGTTTATTTAATTTGCAAATGTTGGAAGGTGGATCTGTTCATAGCCATCTTAGTGATTTCCATGGTTTGGTAAACCAGTTAAGTTCAGTCAATATTGTATTTGATGATGAAATAAGAGCTCTCTTAATCTTGTGTTCATTACCTGAAAGTTGGGAAGGTTTGGTAATGGCAGTTTCTAATACTGTGTCTCCTTCAAAAGTCTTAAAAGTGGATGATATTGTGAGTGTAATCTTGAACGAAGAGATACGCAGGAAAAGCACAGGTGAATCATCTGGAGATGCTTTGAGTGTTGAAGGAAGAGGAAGGCCAAGAGAGAAGATAGAGCGTGGGAGATCAAGGTCGAAGACGGGCAAGAGATCCAAGTCCAGGTATGGCAGAATAACCTGCTGGAAATGTGGAAAGCAAGGGCACTTAAAGAGAGATTGCAGATCGGGTACAGATCAGCATGAAGAACATGAAGAAGAAGCAGATGTTGCAGGTTACGTTGCACAGGATGCTCTGGTATGTTCTTTGGATAAAGTAGAATCTTGGGTATTAGATTCTGGTGCCTCTTTTCATGCATCCCCACATAGGGAATTTTTTCATGAGTATGTCCAGGGAGATTTTGGAGAAATTTGTGTAGGGGATGGTAAGTCCTGTCAGATTGTTGGCAAAGGCAAAGTGAAGCTGAAATTGCAGACAGGTAACACATGGGTGTTAAAGGAGGTCATGCACATCCCAATTCTGAAGCAGAATCTGATTTCTATTAGAAGTTTGGGTGAAGAGGGTTGCACAGTAACTCTCACAGCGGACTCTTGGAAGGTTACCAAGGGTACACTTGTTATAGCTAGAGGTAAGAAAGTAGGTACGCTTTATCTATCTACTTGTTTTACTGATTCTCTTTCTGGGTTATCTACTTCAGTTGTAGATTCAGAGATGTGGCTTGATAGGCTTGGTCACATAGATAAGAAGGAGATGCTGGTTCTTGAGTCAAATGATATGCTTTCGGATTTGGAAGGCATGGATCGTGGTTTCTGTATGTAGAAGAAGAAGGTGAGATTTCTTGAGGAATCCGATGTTAGTGATAAGAACAGGAAAGCCTTGGTTTTCAAGGAGAAAGTGACGGACAGAGTTCAGCACAAGGTGCAGAGGAATTCTGAGCAGAGCAAGGGCATTTTGGACAAGGGTTTGATCCAAAAGGAGCTCGCGGGAAAAAGTCAGGTCTCACAAGAAAAACACAGAGACCGACGTCGGCAGGAAAACTAGCGTCGGTGTCCAGACAGGGACCGATGTCGGCTATGTGCAGCCCGACGTCGGTGACTCGGGGCAGACAGAGACCGGCGTCGGCCAGGAGAAACCGACGTCAGCAGGGAGGCAGTCGCAGGGAACCGACATCGGTCGGCTGTAGACTGAGATGTGACCGGCATCGGTCACTGAGACGAATTTTGGGTGGACAGCAAGCTGTCATGGAGTCTCAAGCGCCCATATGGAGGACTGAAGGTGTAAGTAAGTTCTTAAATTCGTCATTTCCCTTCTTTACACTACTTGTTGCTCACTTATGGCATAGGACCAGGAAGTTATTGAAGAAGCAGAACAGGTAGATCCAGGAAACAGTGGGAGCTAGGCATGGATGAGGATGTGATTCCTTGGAGGAGAACCAAACAGGTGTTTTGGGTAGTGTTGCCAGCTGGAAGTAAGCACTGAGAGACGAATGGATGTTAAGGATGAAGAAGAGCGAAAATGGATACGTGAGATGGAAGATCAGGGTATTTGATCCTGTATTAGCTGCAGGGCAATGGAGGTTTGTTCATTGTGTTTCTCTTTACCAGGTTGGATAGTATTAGCTACACTATCCTATTTTCTGTATGATGTGCTTGTTGCAGGGTTACATATACAGGTATTGCTGAACTAAAGGTAAAGCTAGTTCAGGTGTTTGTCATGGAGAATCTGGAAGCAGCAAGATTCTTTGGCAAGAGTGTGTTCTAGAGACATGGTAGGTCATTTGTTGACTTTGTTTCAGGATGATTGTGTGGAACCGGTTAGCACACCGATGGTTAGACAGTTCATAGAATAGGTGTCTTGATTCACATAATGAGGTTGAGTGCATGGTATGTACTAAACCTGAATTTTCCCAAGCAGTGGGAGTTGTCACAAGTTAGGAGCCAATCCGGGAGAGAACCATTGGAGGTCAGTTCAGTGGATTCTTATAGGGACTAGTAGCAGGTGCACATGCTATGCAAGTTCAGGCTTATTTCTACATGGTTGTAGATGTGGATGTGGTAGGTAATTTGGATGACAGGTTTTGCACCACGGATTTTGTGGTGGTTGGTCTTCAAGGGTGATTTTGAAGATGGATACATAGCCAAGGTAACAAACTAGACGGTGTACAGGTACATGTACAGGTTGCAGCTGTTTATCTCCAAGTGGGAGATTGTTAGGTTGTGGAGCTAAAAGCTTCAACCTTTGCAAACTGAGGAACAGATGGTTGCTGAGTTCTACAGGAACCGGCGTCGGCAGCAGGACCGACGTCGGCAGAGACCAGTGCAGAAGACCACCGGCGACGGCAGTAAGTCGGTCGACGTCGGCAGAACCAAACAAGCAGGGATCGACGTCGGTCGCCTGTGTGTTCCAGAACTGCTTGTTTCACGGACAGTTAGTTAAGTGAACAAAGAGTTTGCATGTTGAGACCAGTTAGAGTCTTGTGCTGCGAGGACTATTGTCTAAATTAAGAGTCTAAGTTATTGTTTGAGTTAGGGATCTATTTATAGACCCATTGGCATGTATTGTATAAGGCATGAGATAGAAAGGAAGAGTTCCTTCTAGTTGTAAGATCTGTGAGTTGCAGGTTGTTGCAAGCTCATTGGGGATCTACATGTAAGTTTGGTCTTTGAATTGCAGGTTGCAAGTTCATGAGAGATCAGCTTGAAGTGCTATAGAGTGCTTGATGTACCGGCAGGGTTATTACTGACTGGTTGGTGAGATGAACACCAATTCTGTGTGTGAGTTGGTTGTTGGGACCATTTTTTGTGTAGGAGAGTGTGTGTGAGAAGAATTACTGAACACTTGAGGTGTGGCGAATCTCTGTAAGGTGAAAGAGTGTGGCAGCTCTTTGTTGTATTCTTTTCTGTTAGTGTTAATACAAGATAGTGTATTGTCTCTCATATTCTGTGCTATTGGTGAATTCTAGTTACTTGTGTTTCTGATTATTTCCGCATATTCAATTGCTTATATTTGGTAATCATACTGTGCTTTTTCTGAGGAGCAAGATCCCAACTAGTGGCATCAGAGCATGTTTGTTGTTCTAGATTCCTGACATAATGAACCCAATACAAAAGAGATTTGGGCATTCTCTGGTAGACTTCCATGAAAATAAAAGGCTATAACTAATGCTTTGAAAGAATTACTTGCATAATTTTGGAAACATAATAATAGAGTTTTACCCAGTGCAAGAGATGTAGTGGAAAGAAGAGTTAGTTCTCGTAATCGTGAACCACATCCAAAACATTTCTTGGATATGAATCAAACACAATTATATTCTAAGTTTTTGGAAAAACATCCACAAATTATTATTAGTTAAAGACTTTTTGACATGGCCAAACCTTTTTATGAAAAAATAAATCACACATGCACCACTTCTTGTTATAGGCAACATGTTTAATTTTCAATGCACTATGAGGTTTTTTTCCATATTCATTGTACTTTGCATACTACTAACATTTTTTAGGAGTGTGGCATAGAAATTCCCCTAAAATCAGCCATGGAATTTATTTCAAATATTTTTTGTGAAAGACCAGATGGACAATTCTTTTATAAGAAAACATGTTCGGATGGAAATTGTAGCCTTTGTGGTGGATTGCAAAAATTGAGAAAATATATCCATGAGGAGTGTACCAGTGCAATTGGATATGAATTAGTTGGTTTGAGAAAATGAAAATATATGACTTATAAAGTAAAAGATGGCAAAGAATCTAAAAGGTGTGAGCTTGTTACGAAAGAGATACCTATTTTAGAATTTATGGTCGAATTCATGGAGAAAATTATTTATGAGTATGTAAGGCACACACATGGGGATAAATGGTTGGATGAACATTTTAAGCTAAGTAAGGACACATTCCCACTTGATTTTATTGTTTTATTAGTTGACTTTGCAGAAAATTATACATTCAAACCATAAATGGAAGTTTAATCACAGTATTACAACTCAACACAAATTGCCATATTCGTGCATATAACATTCATGCATGCACCTGATAGTATGGAGGAAGATCAAAAAATATTAAGGGAGTACCATTTCTAAATCAACGATGATCGATCACATTATATAGAGTATGTGCAAGGTTGTTTTGATAAGTTCTATGGACAGTTGACTTAGAGGAACATTAATTTTAAATGACATTACATTTGGCCAGATAATTACACATTGCAATTCAAGAATGCATGGATGTTTTATTGGTTGAGCAGGATGCATGTTACCAATGGTGTAGAACATATTTAGAGTTTCACTGAGGCTAGCCATGGAAAAGGGGAACATGATGGTGCTGGAGCATGTATAAAAAGAGCCATTGCAAGGGAGGAGTGAAAATATGACAATGTTGCTAATTTTATTGACACAAAAACTATGGTTGACTGGTGTAATGAGAACACATGTCATGGTGGTCAAGTAAATTCTAGCATTCATAGATATTTTTAGTTAATGGATGAAAAATACTTGGCAAACTATGAGGATTATATGACTCTAACGGGTTCAAGTTAGATCCACTCATTTTATAGCTCAAATGTAGGTTCTTAGACTATTCATATGTGACACTTGGCATGCTTTTATTCTGCATGCATGGACTTTGTTTGGAATGAGTGTGAGTCACAAGAGTGGGTGGATGAATTGAGTTCCAAACCTCTAATTCCATTCAACACATATCAGGTTCCACCAACATTGTAACTTATTGACATGACATCCTCACATGATTTTGACTATATATATGATCTAGTACAACCATGTAGAAGATTAATCTTTATATACTATTTATTCTCATAATTTATCTTTAAAATGTCATTAAAAACTATTTTTAATGATGTAGGCCATGTTTTTGTGGTTATTGTAGATGAGGACAATAAAGAGGTAACAAATTACTACTTATGTCGATGTGTAGATGAAAATAAAAAATTGACATCCCCAATTGTAGATGGACAAAACATTGATTATCCCATTGGGTCTATGGTTATCACTAGAACTTGGCTTCGATGGTATCATATAAAAAATTCAAATTTATGGTTGTTTAAAGACTTTAAAACTCACATGAAGATTCTACACTATTCAAATTTAGTTCTTGTAATGAATATTCAATTACAAAAATATCATGGGAGGCCAAGAAACAAGAATCTATGGAAAGTTCATGAGTCAGACCATGGAGCTATTCTTGATACTATCAAGATTAGAGCAGATCCAAGTGGTTAATTGGATTGAAATGCATAGGTATGTTGACTTGTAAAATGTAGATGTAATCAATTTTACCAAATGTTTTTGATTTTATAGGTAATATGTGCATAAATTTCATCTTTAATTATTTACTAACATTTTTTATAGGTTATTGGTGCTAAATCAACTTCCACCTTCACATGGTTGGCACTGTTAGTAAATAATTTCATATTCTTGAAGATAAGATAAGCTTACTAAAAGTACTTGGCATTTCTGCACTCCTGAACAATTACTCATGACTAGTTTATTTCTCCTTGTAACCTTCCAAACACATTTGTTGTCAGTGTTTTCATGCTCTGGAATAGTAGTGAAAATGCACTTACGGGTGGAAGTGGGTGTCACGGTGGTTGGAAGATGTGTAATTTTTCTATATATACACGCTCACAGTAGTGGATTTACACCTACTAGTACCGAAGGCAAAGTTTCTAGTTGGAGGTTAAGAAATTATCTCTTCACTGCCAAAAATTTGTATTTTTGGACCATTTACTACAACTTCTATCATAGATTGCTCTTAAAGGGGCTTCAAACTAGATTTAGGGTACAATTAGAGGAATTTCCCATGCACATGAGGGATCTTATGATTCCTCTTTATGACTTGTATTTTTAATATTAAGCATTCCTGAAGTTAGGCTAAAAATCAACATCTTTCTTGTATTGGGATGGGCATTCTTGAGCCAAGAATGGGTGGTGGATTTATCATCCGGCCCAGATGTGAGACCAAGAACCTAGTCCTAGATGTTATTTTCCCCTTTGAACCTATTGGTAGTGCCATTTTTTAGCCAACAAGAACCAAAAATTGAGTTCTTAGACCATAGCTTCAACCTTGACAACATTTATTGTTAGTGTTTATGTGCTCTAAAACAGTAGTGAAAATGCACTTGCAGGTGGAAGTGGGTGTCATGGTAGTTGGAACATGTTTAATTTGCCTATATAGATGTGTTAAAAGTAGTGGATTTTCATGTGCTAGTCCTGTAGGCAAAGTTGTTAGTTGGAGGTCAAGAACTTGTCTCTTTACTGCCAAAAATTTGCATTTTATGACCCTTTATTGCAAATTCTACCATAGATTGGTCTTAAAGGTGATTCAAACTAGATTTAGGGTGTAATTAGAGGACTTTCCCATGCACATGAAGGATCTTATGGTTCTTCCATATGACTTACAATTTTCATTTGATGCATGCTTGAATTTAGGCTAAAAATTAACATCTTTCTTGTATTGGGAAGGGCGTTCTTGAGCCCAAAATGGGTGGTGGGTTTGTCATCTGGGCCAGATGGGAGGCCAAAAACCTAGTCCTAGATATTATTCACCCCTATAGACATGTTGGTAGTGCCAATTTTCAGCCAACAAACATCAAAAATTGAGTTTTCAGACCGTAGCTTCAACCTTGACAATATTTTTTTGTCAGTGTTTTTGTGCTCCAGAACAGTAGTGGAAATGCACTTGCGGATGGAAGTGCATGTCATGGTAGTTGTAACATATGTAATTTACCTATATAGACATGTTCAAAGTGGTGGATTTTCACATGCTAGTCTTGGGGATAAATTTGCTAGTTGGAGGTCAAGAAGTTGTCTCTTCATTGCCAAAAATTTGCATTTTAGGACCCTTTACTAAAACTTCTACCACAAATTGCTCTTAGAGGTGATTTAGACTAGATTTAGGGTAAAATTAGAGGAATTTTCCATGGACATGAAGGATATTATGATTCCTCCATATGATTTGTAGTTTTCATTTTATGCATGCCTGAAGTTAGGCTAAAAATTAACATCTTTCTTATATTGGGAAGGGCATTCTTGAGCCCAAAATGGGTGGTGGGTTTATCATTCAAGCCAGATGGAAGGCCAAGAATCTAGTCCTAAATGTTATTCACCCCTATGAATGTGTTGGTAGTGCCAGTTTTTATCCAACAAGCACTAAAATTTGAGTTCTTAGACTGTAGCCTCAACCTTGACAACATTTGTTGTCAGTGTTTTCGTACTCTAGAACAATAGTGAAAATGCACTTGTGGGTGGAAGTGGGTGTCATAGTGGTTGGAACATGTGTAATTTGACCATATAGATTCATTTTAAGTGGTGGATTTTCACTTGCTAGTCTTAAAGGCAAAGTTACTAGTTGGAGGTCAAGAAGTTGTCTCTTCACCGTAAAAAAATTGCATTTTAGGACCCTTTACTACAACTTATACCATTGATTGATATTAGAGTTAATTCAGAATAGATTTAGGGTGAAATTAAAAGACTTTCCCATGCACATGAAAAATCTTATTGTTCTTCTATATGACTTATAGTTTTCATTTTATTCATGCCTGAAGTTAGGCTAAAAATCAACGTCTTTCTTGTATTGGGAAGGGCATTCTTGAGCCCATAATGGGTGGTGGATTGGTCATCCAGGATAGATGGGAGGATAATAAACTATTAATATATGTTATTCTCCCCTTTATATGTGTTTTGAGTGCCAATTTTTAGCCAATAAGCACCAAAAAGTGAGTTCTCAGACTATAGCTTCAACCTTGACAACATTTGTTGTCAGTGTTTTTGTGCTCTAAAAAAGTAGTGAAAATGTACTTACATGTGGAAGTGGATATAAAATTTATTATAACACATGTAATTAGACTATATAGATGCATTTAAAGTAGTGGATTTGTACCTGCCAATACCAAAGGCAAAGTTACTAATTGCTAGTTGGAGGTAAAAAGGGTCTATAAGACAAAGTACATATCCAAATGACTTGAAAGTTGGTAAGATTGGTATTAATGACATAATATACCCATATATTATATTTTTAAGGTCATATGATAAGTCTAAGTACTCACTATTTTGTCATAGTCCCCTCCATGTTTTGTAAAGATCACTATTCATGCAGGCATAATTTTTAGAGTTTTAAGGTGTGTTTGAGGGTTCCAAGCTTAGAGAAGTATTTGAGAAGTATGGTAAGATTTTTTTAAACATTTTAAACAACTATAAAGTGTTTTAAAACTCCAAACTTCATGCAATCCCCATAGGCAGGCTAAAATCCCCACATGCAGTCTTAAAGGCATAAAGACAAAGTTGATTTTTTGATCATTAAAAAGGTGTTATGAGATGTTTTAGATGTCATGAGTATGTTTTAATAAAAATAAGATTAGTGGGAAGGTCAAATTGGTCCTTTGGAGAGTATGTTTAGGGCATGGGAAACCTTGGATTAGCAAGCTTTGAGCATTTTCAAGAGATTTAACCATGGGAATTTGATGAAACTTTGTAATCTTGATCCCCTATACATGTACAAGGTGAATCAAAAGGTTTTTACCTAAGATTTTATGTATGTGTATGGATTCTAGGACTGCGGGTTTAGAATAGGGCTAATTAGGTATAAATGAGGGTATACTAATGAAGGAAGTGATAGTTAGAGGTGGAGTTGGGCTATGAAATTTAACATAGACATTAAAAAGAATAGAGTGTACCTATCAATGCCATTATAATATCTTTATAAATCATAACATTATTCTTAATTTCTTATAAGGGTCTGATTTGCAACATTATCAAAACAAGTTATTCTAAATCTCATAACATTTGTAATATTTAAGAATACTTCAAAACTATTCATTTATAATACTCTAAACACAAGTGAATTAAACAAGATTTACTTCATTGGTTTTCTTAAATATTCATGTACAAAATAATAATGCCATATACAAATGCCATATATAGGCATATAATATCAATAATACATGAATTTCCATATAAGCATATAAAAAATTACATCATGTCTAACAACATAGTATCTAATGTCGAGTGAATACATCATATATGCATGTACAATACCAAAAATGCATACATTGCCATATAGGCATACAAAAAAGTATATTATATACAACATCTTAATAATCAAATAGTCTCCCTCTCTTTGCCTTCTTCGAAGAAGACTCTCCTTTAGATGACTTGCTTGTAGATGGAGATATCTCAAATGCCTTGGATTGATCCAAGGTTTAATTGTGGGTACTACGCTCATAGCTTGCTTGTAGTCAAACCTGTTCAAATACAAAAATTATTATAAATTAACAAGTATACATGAAACCAAGTTGAGAAACTCATGTTTTAAACTATAATAAAAAAATCTTTTAAACATTCACTTACCACAATCTCATGGTCCTCAATTTTTTGTTGATGATCAACTGGGTCACTGCTAGGTTAGCTACATGGATAAGCGTGTCAAATGATGAAAAAACATGAGGAGCTATCACAGTAGTCATCTGAACAAAACTATTACATGTCATATGATAGCCCTACATACATAATACATTTGTGCATATAAGTTATATTTTCCAAAGTATATAGTAAAATTATTAAAACAAAAGTACTAAATTACAATTAAAAATTACAAGTGAATATACATACTTCGGCGAGTGCCTGTGTAGATGACATTACAACAATAATGCCCAAGTCTATCTCAACTCGTAATGATGGAGGAGTGTCCACCCTAGTCATCAGTTGAACAAATAACCTAATAATTAGTAACTTGGGCTTGATTAAAGAATTTGATAAAAAACTTAGTCTTGCATAAGATATGAAAAAATCTAATGAGGTCACAGGAAGCATGAATGTGAAAAGTCAATATGTGCAACATGTGACTTGTAACACCACACTAAAGACAAGGAAAGTTAGTTTCATGAGGGAGAATGACAAGACAATGAGGGAGGATTTTTGTGTGGATTTTAAGAAATTGAGTCATTGAATGCAGGGGCATATTAGAATGCTAATACAAGGTCTAAAATGTGTCTTAAAAATGTTAAAATTTGAATTTGAGTTCAAATAGCTTTTCCCTGGGTCTAATTTGGTCTAGTTGGTGTGTAATTGATAACTCAAATGTTGGATTCTAAAGAGTTTAAAGAAGGATGTTGAATGATCATATAAAAGGGGAGATCATCTTGATATAGGTTTATAGTGTTTTGACATTGAAAGAGGAAACAATCCCTGAGTGCCCTATTTGCTAAAGGGTAGCATACAGTCAAAGGACTAAGTTATATTATGTTGAAAATAGTTTGGGATTCCATTGAGATTTTAAGGGGTATAATATAGTAAATGTAAGTGTATATAATCCCATATTAGGTTTTGAATATATTGGAAGTTGAAGGAAAGGCAAAGTAACCATGTACCCTATTTTCTTGTGTGCATAGGCAAGGTTGTAAACTAAGAGTTTTTAGTTTGAAATTGATTGTGGGCTTTCAAAACTTGATTTTTGAATGAAAAATTTGTATAGGATTATTACACACCCAATGAAAAAGGTTTGGGGTTTTTAAACCCATTAAAACAAAAGTTATCCCATTTAGTGTGCTCTCATCCTTGGTAATGGCCTAAAAACCCTAATTCTAGGGTTTAGTGTATAAAATGAGATTTGACCATTAAAAAATTCCAAAAACTTGTAATCTTACATTATTTGATGTCTTCTCACTAATGGAGGTGGTTTTAGTCTTTTCAGGTATGAAAAAACATGTAAATGAGGCTGTGATCTAGTGCTAGGCCTAGAGAAGGGTTAAGGGAGAAGGGTTAAGGGAGAAGGGTTAAGGCCTAGACAAGGAGCTTTACCCAAAAATAGGGCTAGTAGAAGGTAAAACTAGAAAGGTGTATGTGAGGGGTAAGTAGATAGGGAGTTTAAGTTAGTGACATAACCAAGGATGTAAAGAGAGTGTGATAAGATGATAGAAGGATTGATTTGACTAATATTATCATTGTTATTTGATTGACCAAAGGACTAAGGGAATGAGTTATGAATGGATGAAGGAAAACCTTGAAAGGAAGGGATACCGATAGAGTTTGGTATAGAAGTTGATATAGCTCTACATCAACCGATATCAATAGGACCTATCCCAACTAGATATAGTAGGTCTTTGGGCCCCCTAAGTAGGTGGTGGTAACAAACTACTCAACCCCATCTATCTATATGGGGTTGAGATCCCCTATTTGTATATGGTCATAAGGCCTATGCCATATACATATAAGATATAGTTTATAGTCAACACTCTTTCAACAAACCAATGGGATCTAATGCATACTCTCCCAAAAAACTAATGGAATTGACTAGGTACAATGGGATCAAGAGGCTATGGCATCTAAATTTATAATTCCATAGATAGAGATGAAATTATCATGCTCGAATGGAATCAAGATGGGAATTAAACTGATAGATATGACAATTTTGGATATCAATGATAGATATTGAACCGCTATATGTGACTAGGATAACAAGGAATCAAGCTCTTGGCTATGAGGCCATTATTTAAAATAAAGGAGTGGTGTGTATTTTGATGAAGACATGATATGCTCGAGTGGGAAATTGATAGAAATATATTATACCAAATAAATTTTATCAAATGAATTATATGTGTGTGTGTGTGTGTGTGTGTGTGTGTGTGTGTGTACATCCAATCTTACTAATTGGGATTGAACCACTATGGAAACTAAATATAATGGGATATCAAGCAAATGTTCAACTCGCTATTTTGGTTATTGAAAACATAATTGAGATGGAGCATGAGTTTCTAACAAGTTACACAAATCCATATTAATACATCAAACAATAAAATCCCAACAAAATTATAAATTAGGTGTTTTATATTTTCTTACACAAAATATACCAAGGATGTAATTAAGGTGTATGAATGTACATCTAGAGTATAGAAGATTCACTTGAAATTTTACCTTTATAAATGTATATGGTGTCGTACTGACATGCATAGATGTAGTAGCCTAGGTTGGCCCACTACCTAGTTGTGATATCGAAGGCAACATCTCCTCTTGGAACATAAAAAAAATACATATATATTATTTAATTTATATGTGTAAATTAATTTTTAAAATTTTAATTAAATACAAATATAACTTAAAAATTTAACATTAAATTTATATAAAAGATACTTGCATGTGTGTAGAGACTCCCAACGTATCTAAATGTCATGTCCCCTTTTCAGTTGACATGTTTTGAGTTCATGGTTAGCCTATTATGCGACCCTCGTAGGCTGATAGGATGGTTAGAGGGTCTTGAGGGAGATTGGCGTGGCTTCGTTTTGCATACTTTTTCCAGTTGGCTTTTGTTTGGGCTCGATTGGACATGTATTGAGGGAGATATTAATATTTGATTGATTTAATCAAATATTAATTATTTGGTCTAATTTTAATTTAGAAACCCTAATTCTAATTTAAGAAAAACCCTAATTAGGGAAAGCATATCTTTTGAGGGTATAAGGGTTTCTCATGGAGGCCATTATTGATTATGCATTGATTATTGATTTTTGATATTGAAGAAATTCTTCTGTGAAGACTGAGCCAAGGGTTCCAGGATTCCGTTGCAGTGGAGAACGTCAACTCTTCATTGTGTGTGATTCAGAGGCTGTGAAATATCAACTGATCTATTGCCAAATTGAGAGATAGCTTCTTACAGAAGTTATCACAGAGGTTTACAAATTTGAGAGGTAACTTCACAAAAGTTGTCACAGAGCTTTTAGGTATTTATTTTATTAGGTTTTTGATCCAATAAGTTATACAGATATAGATCTTCTATATTAGAATCGTATATCTTGAGATCAGGTTGTTCAGCTATCAGGGGTAAAAAACAGACAAGTTGGCAGCTGTACTAAGTCTATACAAGTTCGTACAGATCAGCTCAGGCACCGACCTCGATAGATAGAGATCTCCCAGTGACTGACATCAGCCGACAGAGACCGACGTCGGCAGAGAAGGAACTACAAAGACCGACGTCGGCAATATATCGACCGACGCTGGCGACTATGTGTTCGACACAGAAAGGCTGAGACCTTCCAGAATTCAGGTTTCATTGCTAGATTAGTAAAAGCCCAAGGTTTTAAGACCAGATTTTAATATTCTTTTATTTGTATGATAGAGACTCAATTGTGTAATCGTCTAGAAGAATAAGTGATGAGATCTTCGATTTGCTATTGAGAGATTATATTGTGATTTATTTATATTTATTTGAAATTATCTTGCAAAAATTGTATCTTGTTCAGAGCTTTTATGTTTCTATATTCCCTGTTTGAAGGGGATATCACAGTGGTATCAGAGCTAAATCCTGCCATCCTGAGGGTGTGACAATCTTATGCAACCACAAGAGTTGGGACCACATAGGTATAACACATGCAGTAGAGCCTTGCTTGAAGGTACCCAGTTGTTAGAACAAGAATGGATTATCATGAGTGACAAACGTGAGGGTAGCCCACCTAGGGGCCACAGGTATGATGCTGATCAGGACACCAAAGAATTTCACTATGCTATGATGACAAGCCAACAGCAGATGAATCAGACACTACAGGCACTTATGATTATGATAAGGGGGATGAACGCCCCTGATAGACAGAATGGGGAACAAGGAGATAACATGAGTGCTACTATTAATCAAAGACCCCAGCAGACCCATTCTAGGACCGCTGATAGACCTACACGGCCTACGTTTATACAGGACGAACCAGAGGCTCCAGCAGAAGAGGCGGCAGATGATTTCCTATTTACAGATACCCTTATGGCTGCAACTGATGAGTGGAACTTATTAGATCCTCATGTTTAGGAGAAGATGTCCTTTGATCATTTTGTTACTCTGAGGAGAGAGCACTACAGATTAGTTAGACAGGACAGGAGGCCTAGAGTTCAATTTAGTGAGCTGAAGAAGGCTACTGGTAAGCTTTCTTTAACTACTTTTGACAGCAGTGGCAAGATGATAGATCAATCTTGGGTTCATAAGCTTGACACCTTTTTGGCATTGAGACCAATGTCAGAGATAGAGGCCATCAAATATGCCACTTTACACTTGGATGGAGTAGCACATGATTGGTGGTACCATGGTATGGTAACACTTCAGCATAACCAGGTGACAGAGTACCAGGACTTTGTGGATAGATTGGTTGAGCGGTTTGACATGAAGGATCCCAAGGTTTACTTTTGAGATCTAGCATAGTTGAGACAAATAGGTAACTTGGAGTCCTTCATTGGGGAGTTTCAGAGATTGGCAGTCATGGTGCCCAATATTTCCAAGCGTAGATTGGTAGTTCTCTTCGTGGAGGGATTGACAGAGCCATTGAGAGGTTGGATCAAAGCCTTTGATCCTCCTTCATTACAAGTAGCTATGAAGAAGGCACGTAGTATGGAGATGGCAGCCCCATCCCATAAATTTAACTCCAAAGGTACTTCTTCATCTAGAGACCATAAGTGCTCCAACGCAGATACAGAGAGACCGGATTTTAACATAGATAAATCAGGTGTAAAGAATGATTCAAAGGCCAATCCAACAGCACCACCTTTGGATCATGAGGTGCTTAATGATCTATGCAGGAAGAAGCTTTGCTTCTAATGTAAAGGTCCATATGATATCCATCACGATTGCCCTTTGAGGCCTAAGGGCAAGGCAAATCATGTGATGTGGGCATATTATGAGGATTCAAATTCAGAGGATTCTAAAGAACAGAATAGTTCTGAGGGGGTAGAGGTAGAGGCTTCAAGGCCTAAGGTAGAGGTAGAGTTAGAGCTTCACATATAGGAGGCATGCCTATCCAACATTCAGTCGGATGAGTCATTCAGACTTCGTGGAGTTTTGGCAGGGCAGAAGGTTATCACCCTTCTTGATACAGGAGCCACACATAATTTCATAGATGCTAGATTTGTGGAGAAGCGTGGACTCACTACTGAAGATTTTGAGGGCATCAAAGTTAAGGTAGCTGATGGTCACACTCTTAGGTGTGAGCGTATGATTAGAGACCTCCCATTGTGCTTGAACAACTATGAGTTCAAGGCTAATTATTATGTGGTAGACATGGGGGACATAGACTTAGTCTTGGGTATGAAGTGGCTTCATTCATTTGAGGAAGTTACTCTTCGTCTCAAGGACATGGAGGTTCTCTTTGATGTTGATGGGAAGACACATATTCTTAAGGCAATACGGGGCAACAGCTTTAGATATATGTTTTTTCATCGGATGGAGATGCCTATACCACATGACATGATAGAGTACAATGACGAGTGCACATTGGCACCAACACAGGGGAGATATGAGGATGAGCTTGGTCTTGAGGTGAGTTCAGTTCAGGAGTTATCACATGTGGTAGAGATAGCTTTCTGTTATAGTTGGGTCACAGGTTGATGAGGATATGACTATTTCTAGCCTTCACAATCCAGTTTTAGATATTATTCAGGTAAGGAGTTTGCTTGCTGATTTTCATTTATGGATTGAATGTTGGGGTGCTTATCTTAGTACTAGGGATGGACATGGCATGGAGTTTGCATTGATTGACAGCAGGGCAGATCATGACAACATTTGGGATCCAGGTGGATTGATGGGTGTATCATTCAATGATTGCTTGAGGGCAAGCAATTTTAGGAGGGGCGGATTGTCATGTCCCCTTTTCAGTTGACATGTTTTGAGTTCATGGTTAGCCTATTATGTGACCCTCGTAGGCTGATAGGATGGTTAGAGGGTCTTGAGGGAGATCGGTGTGGCTTCGTTTAGCATAATTTTTCTAGTTGGCTTTCGTTTAGGCTTGATTGGACATGTATTGAGGGAGATATTAATATTTGATTGATTTAATCAAATATTAATTATTTGGTCTAATTTTAATTTAGAAACCCTAATTCTAATTTAAGAAAAACCCTAATTAGGGCAAGCATATCTTTTGAGGGTATAAGGGTTTCTCATGGAGGCCATTATTGATTATGCATTGATTATTGATTTTTGATATTGAAGAAATTCTTTTGTGAACACTGAGCCAAGGGTTCTAGGATTCCATTGCAGTGGAAAACGTCAACTCTTCATTGTGTGTGATTTAGAGGCTATGAAATATCAGCTGATCTATTGCCAAATTGAGAGATAGCTTCATACATAATTTATCACAGAGGTTTACAAATTTGAGAGGTAACTTCATACAAAAGTTGTCATAGAGCTTCCAGGTATTTATTTTATTAGGTTTTTGATCTAATAAGTTATACAGATATAGATCTTCTGTATTAGAATCATATATCTTGAGATCAGGTTGTTCAGCTATCAGGGGTTGAAAACAGATAGGTTGGCGGCCGTACTAAGTTCGTATAAGTCAGTATAGATCCACTCAGGCATCGACCTTGGCAGACAGAGATCTCCCAGTGACTTACATCAACCGACAGAGACCGACGTTAGTAGAGAAGGAACTACAGAGACCGACGTCGGTAGTATATCGACCGATGCTGACGACTGTGTGTTTGACACAGAAAGGCCGAGACCTTCTAGAATTTAGGTTTCATTGCCAGATTAGCAAAAGCCTAGGGTTTTAAGACCAGATTTTAATATTCTTTTATTTGTATGACAGAGACTCAATTGTGTAATCATCTAGAAGAACAAGTGATGAGATCTTCAATTTGCTATTGAGAGATTATATTGTGATTTATTTATATTTATTTGAAATTATCTTGCAAAAAGTGTATCTTGTTCAGAGCTTTTGTGTTTCTATATTCCCTATTTGAAGGGGATATCACATTAAACCAAATGTGTGTGCCAACAAATCATCAGTCAAGACCATATCCTCTAAGCCCCTTGAAGAACTACCATCATCATTTAAAGGTCTAGTGCATATATTACCACAACATCTACATGGGTGGGGTTGGGTATAACCACTAATTGGAGTATCATAAGCATCTATCTCTGAAAGTATACGTGTATGATGAATGAGTGTATCAGTAAGTTCAATACGTGCATGTAAAGTGTCTATCTCCATAAACTCTATCATCACAAACAAAATATTCAAATGAAGTGAATTTTGGGTAGGGATCTTTGTAGGCTGATTAGGTGCATGATGTGCACCTGGTTGATCCTACGTGAATCCTTCCCCTTGACCCTAAAACTCACAATAGTCAAAGTAGTTTGAAATTTGATTAAGTACAAACTTGTAATAGAGTTTCCTAAAAAAGTACAAAGAGACCTCATGGTTATTACAAGGGGTATAGTCAAACACCATCCACCATCACTCTAAAAAATTGTCCTTAATCAAATCGTGTTGGCATTGATAGATTGGGAAACATTTGGTTGTTATGGGAAATGGGGCATTGGTGGCCAGGTAAATAAATAAGGCATAAATTTAATCTTTTGTTATATTTTTGTTCTTTACCTCAGATGCTGATAATTTGTTAGCATAGTAAGCCCTACAACTATCCCTATATGACCTCCATCTATCAATTTGACTCGTTATCGAGTCAACTTGACCTAATACTAACTCTAGGTTATTGGTCAAATAGGTGCGATGGGTGTTTATGGAAGTGGAATCCCTCATTATCCTAATTATTTGCTCAATTTCACTTTTGTTCTCTATTATGTGAGCAACTATATCCTCCTAGCTCTTTGGGGGATCTAGGGGAACTACAAGAGGGTTAGGTGAAGGGTTAGGAGGGTTAGGAGGGTTGGCCAAAAGGTTAGGTGGAGCATGCCAACCTATTGGAGAAAAATAAAAAAATAAACTAGATGCAATTCATATTCACAAAAAATTCAAAAAAATGAGAAAAAATGATTTAATCTATAAAAAACATACCTCTTCTTCATGGTAGTATTGTCAATTTGGTGAATGGAGGGTAAAACGTGAATCTTTTAGGCAAAAATGTGAGCTTAAGGAAAAAATGTGAATGTAAATCAACAAAACATGAATGGGAATTGGCAAAACATGATTGGAAAGAATGAAGAGGATGAGGGTTTTTTATTTTGTTTTATAGTTTCAATAATGCGTACGTGTTAATAAAACTTATAGAAATACGCATGCATTCTTATAATGTGTACATGTTTTTATAAGTTAATAACATATACGCATTATTGTTATAATGTGTACACATTATGGCTTAGGAATATTAAGCCATAATGCGTATGTGTTATGTTATAATGCATATGCGTTATGGGTTATGTCCATGCAATTGTCCCCCAACTCCATGCACATACCTAGGTGGTATAACTATAGTTATTATTTATATTATGGGATAGAATATAATGTAAGATTCATGCATATGTTTGATGGATTAAATGTATGTTGTTATTACACCTATGTTTAGCATGTCATGTGATGCATTTGTTAATATGATGTAAGTTGTTTGAATCTTATGGTTAAATTATATTTGACCAATCTGCATTGCTAATGTAGAGTATTGAGTGAGATGGAATTCATTGAATTACTAACATTGCAATGTTAGATGAAGGCAGTTCAATAAAATGGTTTGTATGAATTTGATTGATCTATAGATTGCTCTTATATTACTATTCATAAATCTTTGGCCAAAGTATGTTTAGTGAGACATTATCATTTCATGAGTATGGTTTACATGTACTTGTGATATATTGCAATAGATTGAGTTTTCTATGATACACTACATATTTAGTTAGTTAGAAATCATACAACACATGAGTACTTATTTGTCTCTCTAGATTCCCATGCCATCACTATCTACTCATCCATGAAGGGAGGTCCATTTCCTAATGGGATTAGTACAGGGGATCATTGGTCTATGTTTGGTGTGGAAAAATGCTCAAATGATACTCTCCCTCCCCACAATAGTACTACTTATCAAGACAACACTTAAGATTGCCTCATATAATTGAAGTTCAAGAATTATGCTTTAAGGAAGATATGTATCTTATTTGTACATTGTATTATATTGTACTTATTATTTAAAGACATCATGAAGAGTTATAATTATTTATTATTTCACATTGACAGTGGTGACTGTATAATTGTATCATCTGTGGCTGATTTATTATCATTACTTTCTATATTTATGTTTTGACATACTCTCATGATGTTAGAGATCTGAGATTTATATTGTTACTATTATCATGAATGTGTACTTATTTTCTTTGTTGGATTCAAGATGTAATTTATTTTTTTATGTGTTTAATTAAAAAAATTCATTCATTTCTAGGTATATCCCAGTGGAGATGTTACATGTGGTATCAGATCTATGATTCAAACTCTAGGACCTAATCAGTCCAATAATGTTTTCATATCCTTCTATTAACATAAAGAAGGATGGTGAAAACAAGAGTTTATGGAGAGGGTCCTTCGAATGCTAGTGATAACAACCCTTCATTTGATCCTAGCTAATTTGCTACTAAGAAGCTGATGAAGATGGACTAGATTCTTGCAGTCATGAATAAGACCAAATATCAGATTACAACTCTAGAATCAGTGGTCCATGGCCATGAAGAAGAAGAACAATAGGATGAACCTGAAGAACATTTGACTGATTAAGATAATCCATAGTATGCTAAAGCATAGGCTACTATGGACTTAGCTAGAGACATGAAGAAGGTGAACCCACCTAAGTTTGGTGTAATTATTTTAGGTAACAGAGCTAAGGCATGGATGACAGATATGGAGAAATATTTTGAAATTCAAAATTACTCTGAGGTCACCAAGGTAGTTTATGGAGCATACTAGTTGGATGGTGAGGTAGCTACATGGTGGGCCAACAAAAGGTTGGAAATAAATTTGAATTTGACCACCACCACTTGGGATCAATGTGTAGATTTATTCAGAGCATGATGGCTCCCATAGCTATATTCTGATTAGAATTAGACCACGACCACTTGGGATCAATGTGTATATTTATTCAGATCATGATGGCTCCCATAGCTATATTTTGATTAGAAGTTCACAAATTTTTAGAATCTAAAGTAAGTTGATATATTAGTGAATGAGTCTTAGGAGCAGTTCACTAAACTACTAAAGTATGTACCTCAATATTAGGGAGATGAGTTGTTCAAGATCAAGAAGTTTATCATGGGTTTGAGGCCCTAGATTGGTGGAGAGGTAGATGTTCCTGGACCTTCCACCATGGACCAGGTCTTTAAGAAGGTGGTCGAATAGGAATAGAAGTTGAAGTATCTTTCACAGTCCAAGCATAAATTCAAGAAAAGGTTTGGAAATTATAAGTCAACCTTCAATAATAAGAATTAGAAACAAAGGAGTGGAGACTCTAGGAAATAGTTTAAAAACTAGAATGCCAAGTTCAACAATGGTTTAGGCAACAAGAAACATGGTAATGAATCCATAGATGGTTTCAAAGGAAACTAACAAATTTTTTAGGAGAGGACCACTAAGAGGATGTTTCATTTGTAGAGAGTATCACTATGCTTTTGATTATCCTTAGGACAAGTCTAAATACAAGGGCCCTAATCCTTATCATGGCAGTTTTCAATAGTGGATTCATATAATAGTTGATAATCATCAATCCAAATATCAGGCATTACCTATTGAGCTATTAGGTACTTTATTTAACCATCTAGTTTCCATTTTGATAGATACAGGAGCCACTAAATGTTTTAGATCTTTTAGTATTCTTAGTAAGTTTACAAGAAGAGCTAGTGTAATGGCAAATGCATGGTTAGTATAGTATGGGAATGATGCAAAAATCATGTTAGATAGGTGTTTAGTTGAAGCAAAGATTAGGTTGCCTGAATTCACAATAGTTGTGGATTTGTATGTAACACCTCTAGGATCATATGATGTGATCTTAGGAGTCAACTAGATCATAAAACATAAAGCCAAGGTTGACTATTTCTTAAAGAAGGTTGAGTGTCTTGATGATTTTAGGAATTAGACACAAATTCAAGGTGAGAAGAGAGAGTTGAAGCTTAGGCATACTTCAGCTATGCAACTTAAGAAGGCTCAAGGAAAATGGTGTCAGGAATTTATTGTCAAGATAAAGGAAATGGAAAAACCAAAGGAACCATCTCTCGAGGCTTACCCATTTCTTAGATATTTTCATAATGTGTTTCTAAAAGAATTACTAGGTTTTCTCTTAGAAACGAGTTATATTTTTCTATCAACATCATACCTGGGTTAGAACCACAGTCTAAGGCATCGTATAAGATGAAAACCATAAAGTTGGTTGAACTGAAGGCTCAACTTTAGGATTTGTTGGCTAAGGGGTTGATTAAGCTATGTGTGTCACCATGGGTTCCACCGATTGTCTTTGTCAAGAAGAAGGATAGTACTCTTTGACTATGCATTGATTACTAAATGTTGAACAAGGCAACCATTAAAAATAGGTATCCATTACCTTGTATAGATGATTTCTTTAATCAAATGCAAGGAGTAACTGTATTTTCTAAGATTGACCTTCGAATGGGATACCATCAATTGAGGATTCAAGATGAGGACATTCCAAAAAAAATGTTCAAAACTTGGTATGGGCACTATGAATTTACAGTGTTACCATTTGGACTGACTAATGCTCTATTAGCATTCATGAATCTTATGAATAGTGTGTTCTAAGATTATCTTGACCACTTTGTACTAGTTTTTATGGATGACATTCTTATCTATTCAAATAATTAAGAGGAGCACGTTCAACATTTGGAATTGGTTTTGTAATGGTTGTAGAACATAATTTGTATAGAAATTTATCTAAGTGTGCATTTTTTGAGAAAAAGGTGTAGTATTTAGGACACATTATCTCTACAAATAGTATCTCTGTAGATCTAGCGAAGATTATAGCCATTATGGAATGGCTAGCACCAAAGAATGTGTACAAGGTTAAAAGCTTCATGGGGTTGATAGGCTACTACATGAAGTTCATTCTAAAATTTTCCAAGATAGATAACCCAATTAATTTCTTGTAATAGAAGAACCATAAGTTTATTTGATCAGAGAAGTGTGAACTAGATTTCTAGGAGTTGAAGAAAAGGTTTACATCTACATCAATGTTGAGAGTTCCAGACCCCAATGGTCATTTTTTAGTAGTCATAGATGCATCAGGGGATGGACTAGGTGGAGTGATTATACAAGATGGTGTAGTAGTGGTTTATGAGTCACAAAATCTAAATCCATATGAGGTGAATTATGCTCCTCATGATTTAGAAATTACAATGATTATTCATGCTTTGTAAGTATGGTGGCATTACTTGTTTGAAAAAGATTTTGAGCTCAAGATAAATAATTTGGGACTCAAGTATATTTTTACCCAACCTAATTTAAATGCTCATCAGAGATGTTGAATTGAGTTTTTTTTTACTATAATTTTGATATTAGTTACATCAAAGGCAAGGAGAATAGAGTAGTCGATGCCCTCAGTCACAGAAGGTACATATTAATTATAACTACTATCAGGAGTACCTTCAAGGATCAGGTGATTGAATTCTCTTTAGGAGATAAATTTTATGATCAAGTTAGAAAAACATTGTTAGATAATGCTCAAAATCCTTGGTACAAAGGATTCAATTTGGAGAGTGATGGTCTATTGCATTATAATAGACAGATGTATGTGCTAGAACATGAGGATATATGGATCACAGTGCTAAAGGAATTGCACAATGCCCCTTATTCAAGAAATACAAGTGTATCTAAGATCATGGTAGAGCTTAGACCATTGTATTTTTGGAAAGGAATCAAGAAAAATGTAGTGGCTTATGTGTCATGTTGTTTGGAGTGTCAGTGAGTGAAAGATGAGCATGTGCATCTAGCTAGATTTTTATATCCACATGATATCCTAGAATGGAAATGGTAGGTGATCAATATGGAATTTGTTCAAGGATTGTTGATGTCATGGAATAGGCATGATATGATCTTGGTAGTTGTTGACAAACTAACCAAGGTGGCTCACTTTATACTAGGTAATTTAACGGATGATGCACCTACCCTTGCGAAGAGATTCATAAATAAAATGTATAGGTTGCATGGTTTTCTAGAGAAGATCATTTTGGATCTTGATCTGAAGATGAATTTAAATTTTTATATGACTCTAAATTTAGATTTAGGTACACAACTTAATTTCAGTTTATCTTACCACGCAAAGACTGATGCATAGACTGAGATAGTGAATCAAATGCTTAAGGATTTTCTTCAAATGTATTACATGGACTATAAATATAAGTGGTAAGATTATCTTCCATCAATTGAGTTTGCATATAAAAATTCATACTAGTCGGCATTGAAGATGGCACCATTTGAGGCACTTTTTGGGGAAAGGTGCAGGACACCCATTAGTTGGGATATGTTAGAGAATAGGGTAGTCTTTGGACTTGAGATGATCTTAGAGAGGGAATAACAAGTTAAAATAATCAATTAGAGATTTACTGAGGCCAATTATAGATAAAAGAGTTATGCAGATTTGAAGAGGATAGAAAGGAACTTTATAGTTGGTGATAAAGTGTTTTTATGGGTAAAACCACATAAGAGATCGATTAAATTTGGGAAGTCTGCAAAATTATCATCGAGATATGTAGGACCTTTTGAGGTGTTAGAAGTGGTTAATATTTTAATGTATAAGATTGCATTGCTACCAACCCTAGCTCTTCTAAATAATGTTTTCCATGTTTCATATCTTAATAAATATATCATTGATCCTACACATGTTTTGGATTGAAATGATTTGTAGGTTCCAGATCCTAGGGTGGTCATAGTAGAACCAATCATGGTAATTGACACACACAAAATTCATTTACATAATAGAGAGATGTCAGACTGCAAGGTCCAGTGGGACCAATACTCTGTGGATAATGCTACATGGGAGGACTATGATGAGTTCTTTAGGAGATTTTTACATTTATTTGCTTGATTATATAATATGAAAATATGTTATTTTTAGTTGAACAATATTTTTATTTTAGAACATATATTTGAATAAGAGTCATCCAAGATGATGAGTAAATTTAGGGGGGAAGGATGTTGCATCTCGATTCCTTGCTAAGCAAACTATTTGACTAGTTATGGATGGTTATAATGAACATACATGATATTGGTTATATTTTTGACTAAGCTTGAGATTTATGCTATTATGGGATAGTAGAATGTTGATTAGTTAGATGATGATATATGGTTACTTACTATGGGTTGATTAATGTAAGTGTTTATATTCTAAGCATATTTATTTATTGTTTCAGTTATATTATTACTTTATGGTTATCATGTGATATGATCTAATTACTTTTGTTTTATGAAGTAGATATAGGAGAATTCATCCCTTGAATGTACTAGAGGGAGAGCATCATCAGAGAGGGTGATGTAGATGGAGATGTCAAAGGTCAAAAGAGAGATATCAAAACTCTACACACACCACATTAATTATTCATGGTAGAAATGCATTTAAAAATAATTACTTATAGTGTGTTTGATACTTGTTTGGAGTGATCATTTTCTGTGGTTTGTTAGAATAGGTAAAATATAGAAGTGGATTCCTTTACGTGTTTAGTATATTTTACCTTTAATAATGGTAGGTGAAATTTTAGCAAAGGTAAATTTAAGATATGAGTTATTTATAAATTTGACATTTAAATTGCTTAAATATATATTTAGATGCTAATTTGATTTAATTAAAAACATGAAATTGGACATTTCATATTAAAATATAAAAAAAGGGTAATTATCTTGAAAAAGGAAAAAATGAAGTTAAAGAAAATAAATAATTAAAAACTTAGAAAACACAAAAAGAATTAAAGGTTTTTAATTTAGCAAAGACAAAAAAAATAAAACAAAAAAAAAGAAACAAAAACTATAATCTTGGAAAAAAAAGCTAGTGCCTATTTTTATTTAAGGAAGGAGTTTTGAAGGGAGATAGGATATATGCATTATAGAAAGAAAGGGAAAGGGGTGAAACATTAAGGAGTAGAGGCATAAAAGATGGATAGGAAAATTTATTTGGTAGGTGATGTCTTAAATTACATACATTGTTGATCTTTAATATGTTTATGATAAGATATTGTGTTGAAACTATATAAGTATAATAACCTTGTTTTGGAGCACATGTATTCTTAGAGATGATTTTTTGAATTTACCTTACTTTTGAATAATCTGTGTATGAAATACTCATGGATATATTGGGTATTATAAGTGTAACCAAGTTCTCAAATTATAGGTAAACAATAGTAAATCAATTTTAGACTTTGATTCATTGTTCCATCATGCTCCTAAACCCATGACATCACATATCATTAATCTCCCTATCAAATTGAGATCAATATAGTTGCTAACAATTAATGAACTGAGGATATGATAATAGATCCTACTGAACCTAGTTATAATCAACTCTTTTAAGGCATCGACCCATATATAAAAAAGACTTTTGAATGCCTGAGTCAATAAATAATATCCTTGAATCATCTGTTGTCCTCTTACAACCTTTTATGTTAATATTTCATTGTGATCAGCATGATGAAAAACAATTTCATAGTTAAAAACTTAGGTAGTTATTAATTATTTTGATATAGGCATTAAGAATTTAGGTGGTGCTGAAGTAGTGTTGAATCATCTTATTTTGTCTGGGTAACCATCGCTATTCTCTACCATCTGGATGAGGTAATGACATCTAGTTTTAGGATCAAATTTATGTTGAATGAAGTTGTTTGTTGTTATGGTGTCACCCCATTGACCTTAACCGACTAGCTGAACTTTCTAAAATGTATATTACTTCTCAAATACTATGTTAGCAGAAGATAATATAAGCCATATTATGTATCTATAATGTTATTTTTATACTATGGCGATAACAATTTTCTTTATGTATAAAATAAGGTTGGCCTATAATGTTATATAATTGAATTTGTAACATAACATTCAACGAGATAATATAACATTCAACATGTGCAAATAATATAAGCCGTGTTATATTTTTATACTATGATGTTATATTTATATAGTTTTTTGCAATATCAATGAAAATGATCCTTTGGTCTATAATGTTATAATTATCTATCGACTTCCTATGGACCTAATGTTATTAGTTAGCCTATAATGTTCAAGTGTTATCAAAAATTTATTTAGCCGATGCTAAAATAGCGATGTCGATCAGTTAGTTAATGAGTATTTAATAACAATTACATCACTGATTATGTGGCTTCAAGAGCATTACTATGGACTTAGCTAGGAATGGAATGGTTATTTTAACTATGAACTGCTAGCTGAAAATGGAGGAACCATGATTAGATAACAAAACTAAATCATCCACAATTATTGTCATTTATTGGCCTATGTGGTATAAACCTAGAACATAGTTGATAAATATTAGATAAACATATCCTTTGTGTAGGCATTGGTTAATGCTAAGGGAAGTTTTATATAGGAAATTTATTAATTATTCACTTTTTGAATTGAAACTCAGATAGTTTCTATTGATTTGATTTATGTAGAGAACATAAATAAAATCTGGTTTTTATTATAAACTTCTCAAGTCTTATATAGATTTTCACTATAGCTATAGTGAGATTAGTTTTATAATTGATCGGATGGGCATAAGTCATGAAATTTATGACTATTGTATGGGAGTGGTAATACAAGACCATCCAAGATCTTATCCCTTATTGCATAGTTAACTGTAATAGTTGTATTTCCTAAACATAACAATGTCTATGTGGAGTTGAAAGGTTAAACATAACTACCTCCTATCGTATGTTAAACCTTGTTGAGTCTTTTGGATCTCTTATTATATGAAAACCATCACATGGAATTTGACATTATCTTAAGTTATATGTTTATGACTATTAGCATATTTAGAAACCTGGGGTAGATTCTTTTAGTTATTATTTTTTGTTGAAATATTAACTAAAAATTGAAAGAATTAAATAAAGTTAACTTAGAAAATGATTGCTTATAAACCCCTAAATATAAATTAATTGTTAGACTGGATTTCTTGTGTTTCATGAAAATGAAGTTTTGGATTTTTTAGATGTTGTATGCAATGTGTGTTTCTATGTATTTATAACTACTTTATTAGTTTGATTTCTATGCTTAGTAGTTACGATTAAGCACTGGATTGTGGTAATATGGGTTGCCATAGGGTGTAGTTAAATGGAAACAAATTGTATTGTTGAACTCTTCAGTTAATTATGTGTTTACCCAGGTGCTATAACTATAGTTATTATGTATAATATGGGACATAATATAATGTAAGATTCATGCATATGTTTAACAGATTAAATGTATGTTGTTATTGCTCCTATGTTTAACATGTTGTGTGATGCATTTGCTAGTAGGATGTAAGTTGTTTGAATATTATGGTTAAATTATATTTGACCAATACATTGCTAATGTAGAGTAAGGAGTGAGATGGACTTCACTAAATTACTAGCATTGAAATGGTAGATGAAGGTAATCTGATCAAGTGGTGTGTATGAATTTGATTGATCTATAGATTGCTCTTATATACTATTGATAAAAATTTGGCCAAAGTATCTTTAGTGAAACATTATAATTTCATGTGTATGGTTTACATGTATGTGTGATATATTGTAATAAATTGATTTTTATATGATACATTGCATGTTTAGTTAGTTATAAATCATACAACACATGGGTATTTGCTTGTCTCTCTAGATTTCCAAGTCATCACTATCTACTCATCCATGAAGGGAGGGCCATTTCTTGATGGGATTAGTCCATGAGATTATTTGTCTATGGTTAGTGTGGAAAATTTCTCAGATGATGCTCTCCCTCCCCATAACAATACTACTTATCAAGATGACACTTGAGATTGCCATAGATACTTGGAGTTTGGGAACTATGCTCTGGAGAAGCCATGTATCTTATTTATATATTGTATTATATTTTACTTATTATTTAAATATGTCATGAAGAGTTGTAATTATTTATTATTGCACATTAATATTGGTGAATTTATAATTGTATCATTCATGGCTGAGTTATGATAATTACTTTCTATATTTATGTTTTGACATACTCTCATGATGTTAGATATCTATAATTTATATTGTTACTATTATCATTCATGTGTACTTATTTGATCTCTGTTGGGTTTGGTATTTAATCTATTTTGGTATTGTGTTTAATTAAAAAAAATTATACATTTCTAGGTAGATCCTAGTGCAGATGTTACATGAATCATCATCATAGGCACACATCTCCTATGACTTGGTTCACTTTGTCTAACTTTCACTAGGGAACTAAATGAGTGCTCAAAATATTAGATATGGCCCTCCTCTCAGATGAGAATATATCTCTTTTTATCATAATATTTATTTCCCTATGAGTGTGCTTCTATATGTCCTTCTCTCATACTACCAATCCATCCATTTTACCGTGGAATGGTATGCCCTTCATACAAAAATTAACAATAACTAGTTTTACCTAAATACTTCCCATTTCTAGCATCTGAATATTTTTCCCCACATTAAGAGTGTTTGTAATATTTACCTTCATTCGTCTTGGGATTATGGGTGGATTGATTGGTAATAAGCTACCATTTCCCACACTACCTCTTTTATTTGATTTTTTGGTAAGCAATTGGCCCTCAATAGAAAACAAGTAAATTTTGCCTCTCTAAGAAAAGTTAATCTCCTTTCTTAGGGGATAGAGTATTCCACTCTAGATGATTATTTACAAAAACAAGTGGCCATTCTTAGATAATAAATGAAACTTATTAACCTTAATCAAGCCCATGGGGATTAACTGCAAGTTCACCTTCACTGGGTCAAAATTGGTGATATAGTTTCCAAGGATTTTTTTAGTACATTGAGGGATCTCAATTCTTCCACTAAAATAAAAAGCCATTAAGGATGTTGGAGACCATATGTTGGAAATATTGTCGTTGATGTCAAAGGTTTAATATTATTGGTGATAAAGGCCCCATTGCATTTAATGTTGTTGGTAATAAATATATATTGGCTAATATGAGTTAATATTTATTTAATATTAACAAATATATTTTTGGTTGCATATGAGACAAAAGAAGGGCCCACAGAGAAGTCAAAGAGTCACGGGATAAAGAAAAAAGAAGGATGGGACGCATTTTCCCATGAAGAGTCATCTTGGGGAATACCAAGAGTCACCAAGTAAAGACAAAAGAGTAAAGGGCAAATTTGTCATGAAGGGACACTTTAAGGAATATGAAAAGTCACCAAAGATAAGGACAAAAGTGGGAAAGATGTTTTTGGTCATGAAGGGTCACCACATGACTTTTCAAATGCTTGGATATGAAGGGTCATCCAAGATTGGCACCATTTTCTATGAGGATTGAAAGGTCACAAAGGGGGAAGGCCAAAGGTCATTTGGAAAGCTATAAATAAAGGCTTGAGTAGCCATTTGTAATATGGTTGTGAGAGGTTGACTTGATATTGTAATATCTAGCTTAGAAGAGAAATTGTGAGAGATGATTTGTATTTGTTATATCTAGCTTAGAAGAGCAAAAGTGAGAGAGGAAGAAGATGTTGTATTGATCTATCATTTGTTGAGATAACAACATTGAGAGATAGGTGTGTGGTATACACAAAGGGGTTGGTGCTCCTGTGGGTGGTGCTCATGAATTATTGCTGAGTTGGTGCTTGGCAAAGGGGTTGGTGCTCCTATGGGTTGGTACTCATTAATTGTTGCTAGGTTGGTGCTCAGAAAAGGGTTTGATGCTCTTGTGGGTTGGTGCTCACGAATAGGTGCTCGGTTGGTGCTCAGCAAAGGGGTCTGAAGCTCCTGTGGGTTGGTGCTCACGAATTGTAGCTAAGATTTGTACTTGGCAAAGGGGTATGGTGCTCTTGTGGGGTTGTTCTCACAAATATATTTGAGATTGATTCTCTGTGGTTTTTCCCACATTGGGTTTCCACATTATATTTGGTGTCTCTCTGTATCTTGTGTGATGTTTACTGTTTGAGTTTTATTGCATATCTTGAATGATTGATTAAGTGGAATTTGGTTAAAGGAAATATTTATAAGATATATAATATACTGATTCACCCCCCCTCTTAGTATATTCCATGCTTAACAATTGGCATTAGAGCAGGTTCCTTTAGAAAGGGTTTAACAGCTTGAAGGTAGATCAAAGGAAAAACACAGATGGCCAAGCAGCTAAAGAAGGAGAATCAAGAATTGAAATCTGTGGTTGAAGCTCTTAAGGAAAAGGTGTGTATCTTGGATTCTAAGTTGGCTATAGAAGTAAAAGAAAATAAGATATTTATTCAGGATCTTAAGAATTAGGTAGAGGTTGCAACTTCAATTTTAACATCAAAAGAAGAAGAGTGTAATCTTTTGAATTTGAGTTAGGTTCTTTAAAGGATAATCATGAGAAGCTTATAATCAAGGTTGAGAAAGATTATGAAATATTAGTCCAAGGAAAGAAGGATGCAGGTTTTGCAGGCAAATCAAAGAAGCCAATCAGGCAGCCCAATGCTTTCAAGTTTTTAAATTATTTTCATGGCCGTTGTTTTGTTTGTCATCATGTTGGTCATAAGGCAAAATATTGTATGAGGAGAAGCAATGAGTCAAAGGGAGATCTCAGTCACATTCAAGAAAAAGGTATGAGAAAAAATGTTTGTTTTTGTTGTCATGAGGTTGGCCATATTGCTAGATTATGCTAAAATAAAGTAAAGAGATATTAAAAGTATGTCAAAGGTTACAAAGCCCTTAAAAGATATGAGAAGAGTCAAATTAAGGTTTGGAGACCTAATATAGTAAAGGTTGATCAGGTTGAGTTCAAGAATGAAAATGAATTACTTGCTATAGTAGATAAAGAATCAGATAAGAAGGATTGTGCAGAATCTCTTGTTACATTTGAGCATGAGCTTTGTCAAGATAAGATAGTTGCAAAAGTTGAGAAAAAACAAAAACATCATAAATGATAAGTTTAGTAGGTCAAAAAGGTTAGACATGCTTAAACAAATTCTAAAAGAAAAACACAAGAAGATCAAGGAAGAAACAGAGGAGATGTGGGAATCTCTCGAGATTTATTTCTAGAACCCTATTGTGTGGGGTGTCTCTTCTAGGATTCAAGGAGACACTTTTAAAAATTGAAGCATGGTGGATGTTATTGGGTCTTGGTTATGTTGCATGACAAGAAGGTGAGCTAGGAAATTAATTTGTATATCTTTTGAGGGAATATATTTTTGAAGAAAATTTTGCATCAGTATTATGGTTTGAGGCTATTAGAATGATTCTTGCATATGCAATGTTTTAAATGATTATGGTCATAAGAAATTAGAATGTTGAAAAAGAGCTAACAATTTCAGAAAGAAGGAAAAGTATACTCATGCAGATTCAATGAAGAAGGATCAGAATTTCAAAGTTCCATTCATCAGGAAGAAGGTTCAGACATGTTCATGGCAGAAGAAACAACTTGAAGATTCTATGTTGGTATAAATAGCTTTGCATGTAAGAAATAAAGATCAGCCATGGTTCATTGATAGCAGATGTTTGAGGCATATGATAGGAGATAAGAGTAAAGAAGATCAATGGTGGCATAGTGAAATTCAAAGATAGAACCACTTCCAGGATAACTAGAAAAGGTATTTTAAGTTTAGATATTAGTAGAGCCAAGACTAAGAATGTTTTATAAGCATAATCTATTGAGTGTAAGGCAAATATGTGATCAAGGATATACCTTAAAGTTTCATGTAGAAGGTTGTGAGATTAGAAAAAAATATTCAAATGAGTTGATTACAGATTCTCAAAGGACAGGTAAAATCAGATATCTTCTCAAAGATCGGTGAGAGGAGTTGGGAATTATTTCTATTACTTTCTGCCATTGATGTTCAGCATCAAGTGAGGGGGAGCTAAGTGTTAGCTCCAGGTAGGCCCTTTGCCATTGATGTCAAAGGGGGATAATAATAGGTATAGGTGTAGAAAATAGGTACAGGGAACAAGTACAGATTACTACAATAAGGGGGAGTTACTGTATGTTTTCAAATGATGGTATGTGCAGGTGACAGGATGTGGCAGTTTCAGGATTGAGGTTGCCATCAATGACAAAGGGGGAGATTGTTGGAAATATTGTCATTGATGTCAAAGGTTTAGTATTATTGGTGATAAAGGCCCCATTGCATTTAATGTTGTTGGTAATAAATATATCTTGGCTAATATGAGTTAATATTTATTTAATATTAATGAATATATTTTTGGTTGCATATGATACAAAAGAAGGGCCCATGGAGAAGTCAAAGAGTCACGGGATAAAGACAAAAGAAGGATGGGACACATTTTCCCATGAAGAGTCATCTTGGGGAATACCAAGAGTCACCAAGTGAAGACAAAAGAGTAAAGGGCGAATTTCTCATGAAGGAACACTTTAAGGAATACGAAAAGTCACCAAAGATAAGGACAAAAGTGGGAAAGACGTTTTTGGTCATGAAGGGTCACCACATGACTTTTCAAATGCTTGGATATGAAGGGTCATCCAAGATTGGCACCATTTTCCATTAGGATTGAAAGGTCACAAAGGGGGGAAGGCCAAAGGTCATTTGGAAAGCTATAAATAAAGGCTTGAGTAGCCATTTGTAATATGGTTGTGAGAGCTTGATTTGATATTGTAATATCTAGCTTAGAAGAGCAATTGTGAGAGATGATTTGTATTTGTTATATCTAGCTTAGAAGAAAAAAAGTGAGAGAGAGGAAGAAGATGTTGTATTGATCTATCATTTGTTGAGATAACAACATTGAGAGATAGGTGTGTGGTATACACAAAGGGGTTGGTGCTCCTGTGGGTTGGTGCTCACGAATTGTTACTGAGTTGGTGCTTGGTAAAGGGGTTGGTGCTCCCACAGGTTGGTGCTCACGAATTGTTGCTGGGTTGGTGCTCAACAAAGGGGTTGGTGCTCCTGTGGGTTGGTGCTCATGAATAGGTGCTGGGTTGGTGCTCGACAAAGGGGTTTGAAGCTCCTGTGGGTTGGTGCTCATGAATTATAGTTGAGGTTTGTAGTTGGCAAAGGGCTATGGTGCTCCTGTGGGGTTGTTCTCATCAATATATTTGAGATTGATTCTCTGTGGCTTTTCCCACATTGGGTTTCCATGTTATATCTGGTGTCTCTCTCTATCTTGTGTGATGTTTATTGTTTGAGTTTTATTGCATATCTTGAATGATTGATTAAGTGGAATTTGGTTAAAGGAAATATTTATAAGATATATAATATACTGATTCACCCCCCCTCTCAGTATATTCCATGCTTAACACCATATAACTAATATCATAGACATTATTCAATTTTTTTTTGACATTATAGACAAGTTTTTCCATCTTAACATTCCTTAGAGTCTCAAAAAGTGGCTTTGAAAACTTTCATGGATGTTGTTCCTTGTAAACTCTCCCCTTCTCAAAGGGTAGCATGTGATAAATTATTCTCAATAAAAAAACTACATCAAGCAAAAATGGTTATGGATCAAGATAAAGCTCTAGGGGTTGATGGTTTTCCTTTCAAATTATACCAATATCTTGTGGATTATGTTGGCCTTAATTTACACAAATTCTACTTGGAATCTCTTTCCCATGGTTCTTTGGGAAAACTCATCAACATTGGTAATATCAAATTTATTCCCAAGACTAGGGATCTTGAGACTATTTTCACCTAATGGTATATTAATCTTTTTAATGTCTTCTACAGTAATAAAGTTAAATGTCTATCCCTCAAGATTAGGTATTTGCTTCCCCTAATCATTCGATATGAGCAAACAACATTTATATGAGGGATATACATTCTGGTAGTTTGGGAAGGTGTAGAATGGGCTTATACCTCCAAGTAGAAGGTTGTGTTAATATAAATTGACTTTTAGAATGTTTATGATAGAATTAAAGGGCCCCTCATTTTATCCATACTTCAGGCTTTAGGGTTTGGCCCCAAGTTCATTCTCTCTATGCAAACTCTATTCCAAGATTTTTTTGCATGCATTACTATTAATAGACATCAATCTGATAGCTTTGGATTATTTCACTTTATAAAATAAGGTTGACCTCTTCCTCTTTATCTTTATGTGCTTATTATTGAGGGTTTTGGTTACTTATTATAAGATCATACTAAGTTAAGGCTTGTGAAAGGAATTTATTTTCCCACAGTTTCTCATAACCATCTTGTTAATGGGCATTTTGATGATGATTGATTTCTCACTCTTCAAGTGGATGAAAAGGTGATTTAGAATCCCATGGAATGCCTCCAATTTTTTTGTTTAGCCCCTAAATATAGTATTCAATAGGCTAAAATATAGTGTTACACATAGAGATATGGCCATTTACCTTCTTGACTCAGTGCCTAGCAATGGAAATGGATTGCTCATGGTGAAATGTTTAATTTTCTAGGCATTCCCTTTGATTTTCAAGATTCTAAAATGGAACTATGGAATTATGTTGTCCTCAGAGTTGAGAAAAAAATGTCATATCTAATTAAAAAAAATTCTCTCACTATCTAAAAAATTTAAAATTTATTCCAAAGTTATTGTGTCTACTCATGTGTACTACTCTTCTTGATCGACTCCCTCAAAATAAACCTTCAATTAGATTGATAAATTACTCAATCACCTTTGTGGGCCAACTCAAAAGGCAATAAAGGATTTAATTGGGTGGCATTGGACATTTATTTCCAACCCAAGGAGGTTGTAGGCCTTCATTTAATTGACATAGCTAAGCAAGGTCTTGTTTTATTTACAAAGTGGAGTATTAGAGCCATTAATGGACAAGAGGACTTCAAATTCTTCTTAAGAATTGCATCTCTTCAGGAGCTCCTTAGGGCATAAAGGTCTAGAGGAACCTAGGCTTTCAAACCTTGCTAGTCACCCCAACCACTATTAATATAACTAAGACATTTGTTGTCAAAATCATTTGGAAGGCATGTGAAGATATTAAACCATGGTTTATTTGGAAAGGTGATGGGTACATATCTAGCCTATTGATCAATTCTCACTCTCTATGGTGGTGCCCACTTATCGCTATCAATGAGAAACCTTTAGTAAAATCTTGCAAGATTAAAACTCTAAGACTATATTGTCAAGGCATTAAAACCTTGATGGATATTTTAGACAAATACACTAGATCTTGGATCTCTTGGGAGGATATTAATGATAAATTTAAGTTAAACACCCAAGAATTTGAATCAATCTCTAAAATTTAGATAGTTGTTCTAAATTATGCCTTGCATAAAATTGGGCTCACAGAATCCCCTTGATGGTGGAAGGTTTGGACCTAGTCCACTTCCACACCTTTGCTTTAGTACAAACCCCAAATTCATTATCAATGGATTTCCCCAACTACTTCTCCCTGGGAGGAGCTCAATAAGTCTTGGCATCTTAAAAGCCCCATGTTTATTTGGAATAGGAGATTTAAGATTGTCTGGGTGCTATTGTTGAGCCCAATAAAGCTATTTTAACTTGGTGTTTGTTATACCAAGGTCTCCCTATGGGTGAAAGGATTCTACATGTGGGGATTTCTCATCCCAAATTCCCAATTTATGGTCAATATGAGTCCCTCAAACACATTTTTCTAGTTTTGTGTGAGGGTTCAAGATGTCTGAAATTGGATTCACTCATTTTTCCAACCTTATAGGCATAGACCATTCTCTTGAAGCATCATCCTTCTAGGGGATTTGTATTCCTACATGAAAAGTTCAAGCAAATTCTGCATTGAAATTATTTTTATGCTATGGAAAGATAAAAAAAAATATGACTTTTAATAAAGAAATTTTAGCTAGAGATTTTATTCTATCTAACTGAAGTTTGGAGACTTTTTTTTTCTCATAAAGATTTTTTTGACCTTATATAATGGGATAACTATATTAAGGTTATATGTCATCATTCATTAAAATTTTTATGGATAAGATATTGGAATTATTTTTTTATGAAGGATAAACATCTTGATCTTTTAAGAGTAATTTTTACAATTGTCAATATCAAGTACACTTATAAATTGACATTCTTCAACTTAAATGTCTCAATAATAATCTCTTAAAAATGACAAATGTATTTAAAATATTTATATTAGTTATTGTAGAGATGGATTAAAAATATTTTAAAATCAAACATTAGTCAAGAAACCAAAAAAATGCATAAAAAACTAACAATCTAGGCCAACCTATTCAACTGGGTGTGCAAATGATAATTAAAAACTCAATGAAATAAAGAAAACATACATTACCTTCGCAAGATCATCCCACCATCCATAAGTGGATCCAAGCATGCTTTTCCCCTTGATTTGTTGCTCAAGTCTTCAACATGGTACAAGGCAAGCTCCTCCACAATCTCAAGAACACCAAGTATAATCTAGGCTCATGATATGAAAATCAATCTATGCTTATAAAATGAAGCTATCTTATTTCAAATAAAGCATAATAATCAACACAAACAATTTTCTGGAGAGAATCATGCATTATAATTTTACACAAATCAAGCTTAAAAATATGAGTGAGAAGCCTCCTATTTATATATTTTTCAAATTGATCAAGATCAACCATGACCGACCATTTTGAGATCAAGATGTGTGGCCATGAATTATCCAATTATGTAAATAAAATCCTTAAATATTCTCATAATGATTTGGGAGGAAGGGGCATCAAAGAGGCATGGGAAACCATAATCTTGATATTTATTGCATTTATGGCTTATAGATGCCACCCTAAAAATGACCTTAGTTGATGATGTAGTTAATACGAATCAATTTCTAATAAATAAATATTCAATAACTTCCATGGAATTCTTACTTAAGCTCATAATTTTGTTTAATTTTCCTAAGTAAGATCAATCAATTTTAATGCATTTCTTTAGAAATTGGGGTACTTCATTAATCAAAATTGGTTAGAAAGTCATATTACTGGGTCATAGTTTGAATAGAGAGGAATCATAAGGTAATATTAGTTACATATAGACCATTATCCCATTTAGGATGTTTTCGACACAAAATAACACTTAAACATGTCATGTGCTTTCAAATTAGAATAAAAGAGTGATCCATAACACCAAAATGTGTTTTCTTGATTTTAACTTAGAATGATTTGATCAAAGTTAGTAATCACATAAAATGTATTGCCCCATTTAGGGATACATTGCCCTAAATCAACACTTGTTTATGACAAGATCAAACCATTTATCATATTTAAGTGATTTTAGCCTAATTTGTGCATTTTCACTAATTTTGAGTAAGATTGTTATTTTAAACACAATGGTGTTAGGAATTAGATGTCTACATTTTTCCCCTGTTTGAGAAGGTGTAGCAAGACACTCAACAAAGCAACTTATTTTCAAAGAAAAGAGTTCTCAAAAAGAAGTTAGAAATGAAATGACCCATGATGCCCCCTCGAGAGGATATATAAAGATGAAAGAGAAGGATGAACTCTTGAAAAAAGAAAGAAAGTGAGATTAACCTATGGAATAGATTAAATCCATATGAAATAATGATTGCATGCATTGATTCCATTAATGATCAAAATATAGTTAGAGCAAAATGGGCCGCAAGGATGGGGGAATGGGAAGTATACAATCCACTATATAAGCGACACACTTTGAACACACCCAAAGCTAGGGTGCAAGCTGCACACTTACAAAATGATCAATCTTGAGATAAGTTTCACACTAAAGTATTACAAGAATGAGGGAAAAAATACATAGAGTTTGGAATTATAATAACAAGGATAACATTATCTCCAAAGAGAGAAAATAATAATGTGCTCCAATAGATCGAATTTGATCATGTGATAAATAATTTTTCCCTAGTAGGGTTGTTCTTGATCACTGATAAAGAATAATTTGCCCTTGTAGGGATAATTTGATTTAATAATGGGTTAAAATGTTGTGCCCCTATAGGGAAAATTGACAAATAATATCTTAAGGATATAACCTATTACATATATTAAATATGAGTGGATGCAAACATAAATACAATGGTCAAATGATTGAAACAATCATAAAGAACCAAGCATACAAGAATGCACAAAGTGATGAAAGAGATGAAAAGAAGAATGAAGATGGTTAACCTGACCTGAGATATGTCATGTATCCAAGCACTACCTACATAGTCCAGATAGACCTTAAGAAAATGTAGTTCACTTATAATCAGGAAAGAATAGAAATAAGAATGAATAAAACTGACCATTGCTCAATTAGACTCATGATGGATGCCAAGATATGCACATCTTATATAGAGTCAAGTGCATGATAAGCCATTGGTACCTATTTTTATTGGTGTTCTTGAGAAGAGATCATTAGAGTTACATCGACATTGAGACTTGGAACCAAAGCACAAAGTTCTTGGTATAGCAAAATGAAATTAGGCATTATAAGTATGAGGAACTTATAATGACATTGCATTTGAATTGCATTAATCTGATTCAAATGTGAATACCTATAACTAAGGATAATGGTAAAAATGAGCAAGACCAAAGTTACAATTATTTATGTTTAAAAAAAAATCAAAGACAAAGAAAAAGAAGACACAGATGAACCAAACTTAAAATCAAGATATGAACAATTAGGATTCAAGTAGGAATAATAATGTATAAAAAAAAAGCAAGAACAACTTAATAACATCAGATCAAGATATGAATAATCCATATCCATGTGGACCATCAAGATGTTATTGGAAAAAAAAAGAAAAGAACAAGACCAAACCATAAATAAAAGACCAAGAAGAAATAAGAAGAAAACAACCAAAGGAAAGAAATAAATAAAATGAAGAGACAAGAAAGCACGACAAAACACCAATAAAAATAAAACAAACACACACAAACAAAAACCACATTAGTGTGGTTTAAAAACATCCTCGTTGAGTTCAACACCCTCTCTCTAGTAACACTATGTTGAGTTCACACAATTCTATTGCAAATCCATTTACATGGGTTACTATTTATAGACAACATCCTTCCTTCAATTATAATGGCTACTCATTGACTCAAAATTGCTCCAGTGCAACTAGACACCTATGAGTCACCCTCCAATGCCCTTCGCCTTCATATTTTGATTATAATGGCTCCTTGACACTTCTAGGTTATGCATTCACAACTAGATGCTCATGAGTTACTCTTCAGGACCTTTTGCCATCTTCTTCCATTAAACCCAACATGAACATTGTGCCTTTGGATTTGAAGCCTAATACTATGCCAACCAAGGCCAAGCCATCTCATTCTAATGTTGAAAAACTTTATAGTCTATCAGACCAACTAAGAAAAACCCCTACGTAGATTTCCATTTTGGATCTCTTACATACATCTAAAGCCTAGAGAAATATTTTGAACAACATTTTACAAGAATCAACTATTCTCGAAGATATAAACCCTAAACAATTTAAAACACTAGTGGGATATTTGTCTTGATTTTAATAGCTCACTTTTGATCAAAACGACATGTCCACCCTAGGTTCGAGCCATAACAACCCACTATATATTGAGATAATCATTAAAAACCATAAGATCAAGTTGGTTATTATAGACAATGGTTTAGGGCTGAACATAGTGTCCCTCAAATTGGTACAGAGATTTGGCTACACTATGAAGGACATTCAGCTAGAGACAATCACCATAAAAGCTTATGATAATGCTAAGAGGGAGTCTTCTGGTACTATTTGGTTGCCAATCATTGTTAGGTCTATTTCTCATCACACTTTATTATATATTGTGGACATTGAGCTACTGTATAAAATACTTCTTGGTTTTCCTTGGATCATGAAGTATAGGCCATTCCATTCACCTTGCATCAGTGCCTTAATTTTCCTCATGATGGGATTGCGGTTACTATTCCTATCGATCAACAACCTTATCAGTATTTTAAACATCTAGAGGTTATCATAATTATAACTATTGTTCTAGTTTTGAATTCATTACAAAGAAAAATAAGGAGATAGTTTCACATCCACCTCCATCCAATTATATCACCCTAGTGATCTTGCATTTACTTCAGCTGATCCATTTCCCACAACTCTTGTAAAACATGTTTTTATTAAAGATGTGGGCATTTTCATATGCCATCTTAAGGATGACTTCTATATTGCTAAGTTGTTGAAGTTTACCAAAACATTTGTAAAACCTAAACCTTCCAAAAACCCTAATAGACCCAACTTAATCTAAAAATAGAAGAAATAATAACAAAAACAACTTATGGTATTTGTACTTGCTATTTCACCAAAATAGGATTGAGAGGATTTCACAAAAGGAGACTGGTTAAATTCAAATGGCATTGTTGATTGCTTTTAGAATCCAAAGTATCCTATCCCTAATTGGATTATGGATAACTTTGATTTTATAGGAAAAGGCCTTGGCTCAAGAGCTCAAGGAATCTTGGAACCCTTATTAGCTGGAGTACCTAATTTAAATCATGGTCTCTAGATGTTGCTAGGTGAGGGAGTCTAAACTATCTTGTCATGGATGCCACTAGATGTAACTCTATCCCCATGTATAGTGGCCTATAATTGTTATTGATGCCAATACTGGTGACACTATCCTCCAACTTGACCATATTATCATGATGTGCCCATATGACTACCACATAATATATATTCATATGACTGTCTATAGCAATAACATGTAGGGAATAACCTATGCCACTTGATCCTGTCACTGTCTTTGCACTTGAAGTAACTGATCATCAACCATATGGGGTAACCTAGTTGGTCTATACATTAGGAACCTTTCGTATATCTAAGCACTCAACAAAATCACCAACCCCATGGTCTTCTTCCATATGGACAACATCTCATACATATCATGCATGATCTAGACCAAGATGACAAAACCTAGACCATATGGTGCCCACTACTCTAAAATAGAATGGCATAAAGCTATCACATATAATATTACCTTACCATCTGACTTATGACACAACACCCATATTATCACAAGTCCTATCACTTCCTTTTGGATATCTAGAATATGAGCTATATACACATTTAAAGGCTAACTCTCAGCCTAGGATTTATCCTATTTGAGCCCATAACCCATAAGGCTAAGACTCACCTCTCTTCTTGTCTGTTCGGTACCCCCATGATCACTAGCATACCTCCTATCGAAAGTCCAATAATATCATGGACATCCTTTAGGGTGATACCCAACTCGATGGTATCCCTATCCACCACCCATCCAAAATTATTAGCCAATCATTCCTAGGCTCTTAGGAACATGACTGCAAGATCCATCCTCAATGGTTCTTGACGCATCTCCACAATATCTCTTAGACTAGTGTGACTAACCTCACTCAATATTCCATTTTTAATTTCTCTAAAAGGTTTAGGAGCCATGCTGTGTCCACTAATCACCATAATCTTAGACACCTATGCAACCATCAAATAACAAAAGATGTATAATACCTCCATGTCACTTATAATGAAATACATTCTTTTTAAATTTTTAATTAAGAAAAAACCTAATTTTCCTTAATCTATCCATTTTTGACCAATTTGACCTATTTTTAGCCTCCTTGGCCATTTTAAAACTCAACTGGGCATTCTAGGCCTTTATAGTACTATTTCAACCTATTTCATGTATTTTTGTACTATTCTAGTCACTTAGTCAAACACTAAGTTGACCAAATAGTTCTCAATTGACCATGTTGAGTTAACAAACTAAGTCAACCCTTTCATTTCCCCCCCTTAGTACTAAGTTAGAAATCTAGTTTAAAAAATTAAGTTGACAATGAAGTACTAAGTCTACAATTTACCAAAATCAACTAAGTCGACAGACACCCACTAAGTCAACATTATGGAATCAAAATTTTCAGCCTACTAGGTTGACCTATTTGGTTCAAATTGCTGACTCTTTCCCTTGCTTGTAATAAATGCCTTCAACATTTATTACTTCAAATCCTTTCATACCATTTCCCTATTTGGCCTCTAGTACCCTTAAAAACTTTCTGGGGTTCATTTCAGTTTCTAGAATTACTCTAAATTTACAATTTTTTATAAAACACTTAATTTCAAATAAAATACAAAAAAATGTTTGAAATTTTTAGTTACCTACCTGTGCTACACCTATTACGATAGCTAGGCATCCCTCTCATCTCAGTTATCATCTCCTCACCATCTTAGCTCTACTACCTTTCATTTGGTCTCTCCAAGCTTTATTTTTGTCTCCAAATAAGTCAAACAATAACAAATGACTTTCTTTTTAGCTTATTTAAACTTATTATTCATGATTCTTTACCTTTAAAAAATTTACCATTGGATTGCTTGTTTTGATCATATCTTTGTTTTTACTCACTCATTTTTTGAGCCATAAAATGTTCTAGAATCATGACATCATAGAGAATATTTTCCACTAATATATGCCTATATTCTATTTTTTTTGATTGTTCACTCTTTTTGCCACTAATCTCTATAGGTTCGCCTAATGTTCTTCACGTTGGATGCCTTCACTTCTCTCGTAGACTCCTTTATATACACCACTAAGGTAAGTAAAGGTATTTGTTTTTCAATTATATACTTTCATTTATCTTATTTGATCTTCACTACATTTTACTTAGCATCAATGTTATGTGTTACCATGTTTTATTCTCAAAGCACCATCTCGTGTTGCACTCACATGATACGTGATAAGCTTCGAGTGGGGCATATGTATACACATAATATTTTCAAACTTTTATCACTTACTGATTCACTTTATCTTACAGGAATCCAATCAGTTTCAATCTTTCTGAGTATACACCTTAAGGGGTACACTAGGAAAGGGGTGGTCAAATGATTGGTGCTTCATAGGTAGGGTACACTTTAGTAATGAATATTCATTAATTCATGAATATTCCAATTTTTAGATTTTGGTTTTGATAAATTTTTAGGGTCTGTAGATGGGATTAAATCATTGAAATTTTAGGGATATAAATTATTTTGGGGGTCAACTCACCAACCCTTTACAACATTATCTTCGAAAATAGTTTAATTCACCACATATATATAATATACCCCTTGATCTTGATATCAAACAAGATAACACCTCCAAACCCTGACATAGCCAAATGGAAGCAAAGAATGGTAGTGTTGAATGAAACTATCGAATAATAGTGTTGAATGATAGAGCTAAATGATAATGTTGAATGATGGTGCTAAATGATAATGCCAAATAGAATTACAAAAACCTTGACCAAGGTTAAAGCAGAAGGGCATGGGAAAAAGAAAGGAAAAAGAAAAATCAAGGACTGTATTCCCAAATCCTACCATTAAATGTACCTCACCTTTAAATGGGAAGAAGAAAAGAATAAGGAAACCAAAATTTTAATTCTTTAAAGATAAAACCATTAAATGTACCTCACCTATTGAAGGATACCGAAGTGACTTTCAATGGAATGTACAAACAAAACACTACATGTGCACCTTTACATTTACCTGGATATCCTAAAGAAATAATAAGTTCACATTTTATTAAAGGAGAGATTTCTACATATGAAGATAAATCAAATTTACAAGGGGTTTATAAGGGGAATTTAGATTCCATGTGTTAGTAGTAAGCAAAATGACGGTGCATCTTCTGCAAGTATTGCCTTTCTTATAGAAACAAGTTGATACAAAAAAGATTAAATCAAGAACTGGTGAAAATGCCTTTGATAACCATGTCATGGATCTATTGGATATATTTAGAATACATCTAAAATCATATGGGCTAGCTAAAAAATAACAAGAGATGGCAGTTGAACAATGATCAACCAATAAAAAAGATGAAACCCTTATTGACATAAAGATTGAAATGTTGCATGGAATTTAGGTGGTTGATAATCCTAAATTCCATGTAATAGTTTAATATTTATGTCACTAAGGGATTCATCTTTTTTATTGACTAATCATTGTTCAACTGCCATCTCTTATTGTTCGTTATCACTATCATCTAAATCATGTCTTGCATCTTCACAATAGACATTGTTGACCATTTTTTTAGCTAGCCCATATGATTCTAAATGGATTCTGGAGGTATCTAATGGATCCATGACATTGGTTACTAGAGGCAACTTGATCAGTTCTTGATTCATGTTTTTCATATCAACTAGTCTAAAATAATGGCAATAGTTGCAGAGGTGCATCATCATTTTTTCTAACTCCTGACACATAGAATATGAATTCTACTTATGAATCCATTGTAAATTTTATTTCACTTCATATTTATAAATCTCTCATTTAACAATGTGAACTTTTTATTTCTATAAGATATAGCTTGGTAAATCTATAGGATATTCCTCCAATCATTGTACCTGGTACACGTCTGGTAGTGGTTATTATATAGTCTTCAAAATACATGGGATTGGCATTGGTCAATGGTGAATTAATATAGTTGGGGATGAGGGGGGATGTGGTGGTGGAATAAAATGCATAAAATGAGGGCCAAGGGCATAATTTATAAGACCCCTTGGCAACCATTCAGTTCAGTCTAGTCATTCAGATTGGTCATTTGGTTTAGACATTCAACAAACCCATTCAGTCCAAGCAAAAGGGGTTTTCTAAATAACACAACCAACATTATCACCCAACTATAAGGACTCTATCATCTAGCTTTATCAATAGCATAACAATTTGATAGAGCCAAGTGACTACACCATCGACATAGCTAAATGGATCTATCACGAGAATTACCAACAAGAGAGCATTTCAGCTCTACCATGGGCAAATTTAAATGAGAGAGATTTTCAACTCTACCATGTGAAGATCCTTTTGGCTCTCTTGTTGATAAATCCAAATGGCACTACCATGGGAAGAGCTAAACTGATATGCTATTAGTAGAGCTAAATGGATATGCCATCAACAAAACTAAATGGCTCTCCCATCGATGGAGCCTATTATGTTTATTTATCTCTTATAGGTCATTCAAATAAACCTAAATTTTTTTGCCTCTTTGAATGGGTAAAATTTTTATACTTATTGATTTTCCAAGGCTATGAATCAGATTCACCTAAATGAATATAAGGGTGTTTCAGATATGGGCTCTTAAAATTTACCTTATTCATAGGATTGTTGTCCCTTTTTACCACTTATTATCTACACACTTGTCTCTTGAAAACCATATCCCTAAGCTTGTTCTTCTCTATTATACACTCCTTAGTCATTTCCCACCTTTCATCCCCCTTTTCCTAGCTTTAATCCCCTTTTGACTATTTATAGTAATAGGTCAACCCTATACTATTTTGGGTAAAATTAAATTACAGTCTAGGTCAGCTCTTGACTAACCTAGTCCATGACCTAGTGAATTTTTGTCCATAATAGTACTAGGTCTACTAGGTCGACCTTATTGGTTGAAACTTTTAGAAGGGCTTAGAGTTGAATTTGCCTATATATACAAGATCATTTTGCCATTATTTAGAGAAGAGAAGAAGAAGTAAGAGATATTACACATCTTCTTATCCACCATTCTACTTGAAGAGCAAATCTTAGGGTTTCATAATTTATTTAGAGATACATATTCTATCTTGTGGAGAAGTATTTTTGATGCATTGATAGGTTATGTGGCCTAGAGTTGATTTATCCTTTTCATCCTTACATACTAAAAAAACCTCTTGTGAAATACCTTGACCAAAGGAGAGATTAAGGCTTGGTAGGTTTATCTTCAAATTTAAGTATTCCTAACCTTATTCCTCCTTTGTAAGAGTAGATAGATATGCATTTGTACTTTTATTCTATGTATTATGATTCGGTATACATTAAAATGAGTATATGTCTGCTATACATGTTTACTTTTATTGTTTATTACCCCCACTTTGTGCCACAAGCTTTGGTGAGCACTATATTAGACTTTACTTTACTTGTTATTAGTTTAGTCAATATGAAAACATAGGGATTAGTTAGGGTTATTACATGATTGTGCTTGAATGGAGGCTTTGGAAGCCTCCTATCATTTTTTATTATGATAAGGGATCCCTTCATTGGGTCTAGTAGATCTCCATATTGGTCATGTTCTTGATTATCTAATGTATCCCCAATCAGAAGTGTAAGCATGATCTATATTCTTTGAGTTAGGATTGATTTATAGACATGAAGCATTTTTTTATTACAACCTAGATTCTCTCCCATAGACAATAACAAAAGGAGATTTCCCTATTGACATCTTAGGATTTATTCTATCATCCCATAGGGCTATCTTTAATTTAGTGTGTCAAGATCTTTGATTATCCTCCAAGGTTTTCTTGATGATTTTGATCAAGTTCTTGTTAGTAGACTTAGCCAACCCATTACCTTGAGGGTAATAGTTATATGATGTACTCAAGTATATTCCATTGTTACTTGCCCAATCAGCTATTTTAACACCCATGCAAGTATTTGAATTATCTAAAATGTTGGTAGAAGGAATTCCTTGTTATAATGCTCTCGTAAAACTCCAAGATAACACTTTCATTGGCTTAATTCAATGCAACTGCCTTAACCCACCTTTTGAATTAATTAGTTGCTATGAGTATCCATTTATGACCAACACTTGATGGAGGATTTATCATACTAATGAAGTCAAGACCCCATTGCATGAAAGGTTGATCTAATTGAATAGGCCTCAAAGGGAGATTGCAAGATTCTATTTTCCTATAAAGAAATCACATTATACACACCTTATCACGTAAGCATAATAGTATTTGAAGAGGCTAGGCCAATAATATCCTACCCTCATAATCTTGGTAGTTATGGTTCTTAGGGAAAAATGACCTCCTTTTCCAACATCAAACTTTTCAAGCAACATTCCAAACTGGTCATTGTCAATGCATCTCAAAAGTACAACATTAATATATCTTCTAAAAACTATAGCGTCTAAAAGACAATAAGGGATACCTTTTAATCTAAAATACCTCCTTTTAGGTCTTTCAAACCATTAGGGTACTCACCACTTTGAATAAATTTGATGATATCTTGTGTCTAACTTTGTAGAGGCATGGAATCAGTTGGTTGGAAGCAACATGATTGGCCAAAGCTTCTTATTTTAGTTGATGAAGATTCGAGGCTAAGTGTTCACAAATACCTTTACCTCTTATCAAATTTCTCACTTTGATGTCAACATCATATTTCATTAACTTTATAATCCACCTTGCCCTCTTTCAACTAAGGTCTTTTCTCAAAAGCAAATCTTTGGTGCTAGGATGAGACATGATATGAATCCTATTTTTTGAAATGATATGCCTAAATTTATTTATCCCTCTTACAATAAAAACTTGTTTCTCCATAAATGTATACTTAACCTCATAATCTTCCAAACCTTGACTAAATAATACAATTGGTTATTACACACCTTAATAATTCTTTTGCATTAGCATAGCTGAGATAGTATCAAGGTTAGATAATGAATAAAACATGAAATATTTATCAAAATCAGGGCTTACAAGAGTGGAAACTTATGCAATTGCTTTCTTGATGGCTTCAAAGTTGCTCTTACCCTCCTTAGTCCAAGAGAAAACTTGATTATTCTTGAGCATGGTTATGATAATCTTCACCAAAGATGCAAAACTAGGTATGAACCTTCTCACAAAGTTTATATTGCCTAGGAAACTTTGGAGTCCTTTCTTGTGCAAGGGAAATCATAGGCCTAGAATAGCCTCTATCTTTTTAGGGTCAATACTTAGACCATCTTTGAAAATGATGTGTCCTAGGTGCTTACCTTCAGGGATAGCAAAGATACACTTTTTGGGGTTGAGAGATACTCCATACTACCTGCACCTTTCAAACACTTGCCTTAAGTGTTTCATATGCTCATTTTCATCCTTGGAGAACACAATTATGTCATCTAGATATAATAATAACATCTCATTTATTAGACCTTTGAAATCCATGTCCATTTCCATTTGGAAGGTAGCACCAACATTTAATAAACCAAAGGACATCTTACTTTAAGAAAAAAATACCCATTTTGTAGTGAATGTTGTCTTGAACTGATCATCTTCATTCACTAAAATTAGATTATAACCATAATATCCATTTAAGAGTGAGAAATGTTGAGAACCTGAAATAACTTGCAAAATCTACTCCATGGGAGGTAAGGGATAGTGATCCTTGAGTGACACCCTATTAAGATATCTAAAATCTATGCAAAGTATTATTTCCGCATTCTTATTTATAACATTCATAAGGTTATCTACCCATTTAGAATTATTGATAAGAAATATTATCTTAGATTCAAGGAGTTTGGTAAGTTCCATCCTCATGAGTTGTTCAACCTTAGGGTGACAGGGTTTTGTTTTTGCCTAACTAGTTTAACTCTAGGTTCTAATTCAATGGTATGTTGGGATAGGCTAGGATCAAATTTTTTTAGGTCTTTATATTCCAAAGAAAATATGTCATAGAACTCCCTACACAAATCAATGAATGCTTATTTTTCTGATGTAGAACATACCTTGCCTAGTTTGTCTTTGAAAATCAAGACCTTTTCATAATTATCCTCCTTTGTAGACATAATCACCTCTTACTTATTACTTTGATCATATTCATTAAATATACTTTCTAATTTCACCAATCCTTTAGGTATCTTATTTGTTCTCAACTGCACAATATGATTGTCAAATTGCTCATGGAGTATTTTCTGGTTTCTTGAGGAGAACTCAGCTTCATTTTATAATAAATATACAATGTATTTGTCACTATCAAACACTTTATAAGAGACCTCATTATCAGGTATAGAATGTCTTACAATTATCTTGATGTGAGATTGATTTCCTTATTCTTTTATGGTAGTAGGTGTATCAAATTGTGCTCTTATAGTAGCTAGTCTATCATCATGCTTATTCTACTCTCTTGAGACCGATTGTATGTTAAATTCATTGAAGTATTCAAATAAATCCCATATATTATGCTTATAAAAATTAATAAAATGGTTATTTTTATCAAATACATTCATAATTTGATGCATAATTAGTTCACTATCTCCATATACTTGTATATTCTTGATTCCTTTCATCTTTGACCATTGAAGACCATAAATCAAACCTTCATACTCAGCCACATTATAAGTACAACTAAAATGGAACCTATATGAAGAATAGTATTTTATTTTTAGATGGGGAAACTAACATAAGACCAAATCATGCACCAATATTACTCCTTGAGCCATCAGAAAACATTTTCTACATTCCATCATTCTCGCCTTCCTCCTTGGTGAGTGAAGATATTGACATTTCTTCTTCATGCAATCAATATACTCCCAGATTAGTTTCCTCCATGAAGGAATAATGATCATGTTCATATGTGTTAGTACCATACTCATCTAGGAAAATATTATATATGACTTCAATCTTGGATGATGATCCATCTTCTATAATAGACTCTTCATGATCATTGATGACACAATTCAAATTAGAGCTTACTTCTACATAGGGTTCAATTTGAAATTTATCTAGTGGTTCAATTTTAATGGTTACATTTGATCCATACCTTATCCTAAATGGTAATAAGGACCAATCAACTGAGAGTTAGCCTCCTATATTGGCTATGAAATCCATTGAGAGGTAGATAGCAAAGTCGGCAACCAAGTTAACAACCATAATGTCTTGAAGGATGGGGAAGCTAGGACAATCATGAAAGAAGACTCTCAATACTTTGACTAATCATAATAAATTATAAAGTGTTCCATAAATTTGAATCACCCCTTTACTATATGGTTCATACTGTAGACCTAATTTATCAACTACAACCTTGGGCATCACTGAAGTGCTAGCTCCACTATCAACTATGTAGTTGTGAACAAGTTTGTCCCCAAAAATGAGAGTGAGGTATAAGGGTGGAGGATTTTTAGATTTGGAAGAGAATAAAAAATGTGTGTGGGAGTATTGGCAAGGGTAACATTACATGACTTGATGGTGGAGGGCCAACATAGATTTGAGATAGCTTCTCTTGTAAAAGTTCTTTTCAGCTAGGCAAGTCAAGAAAATCTCAAGGAGCCATGGATGCCTTAGCATTATTCAAATAATAAACAATGTTTAGAGAAAGAGTATTCACATTTTATTGAGTATTTGAGGGAAATAAGGTTCCTTGAGATTGAGGCATTAGAACAATTTGAGTATCCCTTCCAACATTCTAATTTGATATGGGTGCATAAGTTGTAGGGGCTTCCATACTTGTAGTCATACCTTGCTACCTTGTAGGAGGGATATTTGAACTTAAATGAACACCATTAGAATATCCTTGAACATTCCTATTTTATCTAGTATTGTCTTAAATTGAATTATCTTGGTTGAGAACATGTGTCTTCAACTAGAAAGTTAGTGAAGCTAACTCCTTGAGGCTGTCACCCCTTATTTGCTTGCATGAGAACCTCATCTTCTACTGATAGTTGAGGAGTAAATTCTCATTGAAAAATTATAGATTGATCTATACCTTAATTTTCATCCATGAATTTACTTGTTTATATTCCTATCCTTTCACCAAGTTGCTATGAATTGGTACCATTACTCTTGTGCTAGAGGTGGAAATTGGATTATATGCATTGGTAGGCCTATTAAAGTTAGGATACCCTTGCCCATATTATCGACCATATTACCAAGGATATGGATATGTGTTTTTATGAACACCTTGCTATAAATTTACTTGGCTAATTTGATCTTCTAAGAACTGAATCTTTTCATCTTTATCAATAACATATTCTACCTTCTTAGGAGTAACTCTAGGTTTGGTATTAGTATTTAGAATTTGGGAAACATTTGGAGAAGCAACAAAAGTGTTTGGTATAAGAGGCATGGAAAATTTTTGAGGAAAATTTATAGCTTGTATGAGGCCATTCTTAGCTCTAATGGAAAGGTCATATGCTTTAGGTAAGATGTAGTCACCCATAGATTGAAACATTATGGCTATGTCAATACCAATATCCCTTAAGTATGTGGAAAACATAAAACTAGTAAGTGGTCTCATGGGAGGAGGTAAAATATGACAAGTCCTCTAGAATATATCATTAAATTCATGAATTTTCTCCTTGGGGTATCTTTGATTTACATTGAGTTGGTGAATGAGTGATGTGTGATCACTCTTATCCACAAACCTTGATGTTAGCAACTCTCCAAAATCATCCCAAGTTGTGATACATCCATTGATAAAAGTCCTATATCGATCAAGTGTTTTCCCTCTAAGGGACATGACAAGGATTCTAATATAAATGTTCACATTAGTGACATTTTGAAAACTATAGAAGTATGAGATATCCATAATATGCTCATTAAGAGTGACATGACCTTCACCATTGAATGTGGGAACACTTTTTTGTAGAATTAGGGGGTATGTCATCATATACATCAAGATGGATAGGATTTTTAGTATTAAAGGATGGGAATGCATGCTACCTATCCATGTTATACTCAAGTTCTTCATCACTCTCTTGATATTCTTGGCTAGTAAAGTCCTCTTATTCTTCAAAGGGCAGAATAGGCTGATGATGTTAAACTTTAAGAGGAAGTTTAGGTTGAGAAGGTGGGTTTATGGGATTGAAAACTCTACTAGAAGATGACCTAGTAAGGACCATGAAGTATGAACTCAATAATATGAAAAAATAATGGTCTAAAACTAGATATTACCATGAATGGAGTCACCAAATGTTGAGTAGAACACCATATGCAGCTGTGATGTTGTCAAGACCAACATTCACCTTGATAAATTATCTTTAGAACAATGGTCCCATCAAGTGTAACATAATTTTTAGCAGAAAATATTTCACCCTAAAAGAGGTTGTTCAATCTTACTCTAAGATTTGGGCAACATTGGAATACCTCTAGGCCTATGGGTTGCCTATGTTAGAGGTAGACCTTTAGGTTTAAGGGCTAGCTCCCTAGATTGATCATTATTTGTTTATCACCTATACTAACCATTTGCTTGTGTGAATAGAGATAAAAGGAAACATGAAAATGACCTATTATAATAAGGTGATACACCAAAATGATATCCACTAGAATACCATAATGTGTACTATGAAATATTACTCATAAGACTATTTTCAAGCTTATATGAGACTTCAATATAAGTATTTCAAACATGCAGCTGATATGTATTACACTTCCCAAAGTGAAAGGACAAGAGGTCTAATATTAGACACTAATACAAATTTATACACTTATATATAGGAAAGGACATTGACTACACTCCATGTGACCTATTATAAAATGAATATCTTGCACACACTATGAGAGAGAGATGAATGTAAGGCTAGGTGATTAACACTTATCATTCAGCTTGCTACTACTCTACGCACTTAGGCAAGGAATTTTAAAACCAAACCTAGCTTCAAATCTTTATTCAAAGTCAAAAATCAGTATTCAAACTAGAAGGGCTTCATGATACTAGACATAGACCCCACTACAAGAGCCAAAATGGCTTGCATTTATAAAATGTGTGAGAAGAGAGACATAAGAGAAATTCAAGGGTCACAATGCCACATGTCAAGGAATGAAAACTAGTTACTATTGTCACTTAGATTTTCACCTTTTGAGGAGATGTCTCAGCTCTCCTCATGCAAGTGGAACAATTGAAACACCTCTAGGTTGTGGATGAGCCTAAGAATGAGGTGAATCTCTAGATAGGGATAGCTCCCTTAATGTACCACTTGTAGAACACTACTACACCCAAAATTTATGAGGGAAAAGGGAGAAAGAAAACTAAAAGAAAATTATACTAAAGGAGGTGATACACCAAATTAATTGATGACTACCAACTAGATGCATGTTACACATGAGAACAAGGGACTAACCAAACATAAAATTATCCAATTTGCATCTTCTCACATCAATATTTCATTATGAGGTTATAGATGAATGATTAGGCTAGGAGGAATATACAAGAGGCCTATAATGACACATTGATAGGCTAACTCACTCAACCTTGACACTTCCTAGAACACTTCACATGACCTACATGAAGAAGCTTTCCAACTAAAAATAGGTGAGAGAATGAAACAACCATGCTAAAGAATCAACAAGTCATCACTAATCAAAATAAATCATCCAAGTGAACACACTATGAATACTCATGGGAGAGATAAAAATTAGTAGTCTTTATTGATTTATGGTATGTAAATGAGTAGGGCTTCACCATACTCAGGTGGAGCATAATTTACAAGGCCAAAATGGCTATTTCTTATAGAACTTGAGAGAGAGAGAAGAAGATAGAAGTCCAAAGGTCACAAGGATGTGAAATGGATCATGCAAGGTTAAAAGAGACAAGTGGCCATTCAAGGCATGAAACTCTTGAAAAGTGGCATAAAATTCCTTTTACTGGCTCCTAAAATTGATTTCATAATTTATCCCTATTTGAACATCCAAAAACTTATTAGGGATAGGTATGATGATTGGAATTAGAGGGAAGGGTTTCATACATGCCTCTCCATGCATTTGTTACAGTCTTGATCATCTAGAATCTTCCCAACATGAGCTATCACCATATGTAGTCAAAATAACTCTTCTTTCATACACCTTACACACTTATCCTCGAAAAAGGCATCAATTTCTCATTAAAATACATACGATGTGGTGAATGACACTTTTCAAGACCCTCCATGGCCTTAGAAGCATTAGGAATATCTTAAAAAGGCTCACACTTGAAGTTTTCACCCTTCTCACTATTATGTTCACTATGCCATTAATGACTAGATGATATGAGAGCTATTGTTTGAATAATTAAGAGTTTTTAAAAGACATTAAATAGGCATGGGGAGTTATCTTATGTCCTAATATTCCTTACAAAGTTAATTTCATCTTTTAAAACCTCCTAGAACCTACACAATGCATAAAATAATTATAAGTACCTTGTTTTGTACCCCATCCGTATAGTTTTTTACAAATAATGCTAATTTCATGTATCTTGAATGAGTATTTTACATCCTCCAATCATCATTCTGGGAAAACTATGCCATTTGAGCAACTTTCCCACTTCATTTCCTTCATCAAGTTTTGACTAAGGGTTTGTAAGGGTTTTAGGTAGTTTTCACTCTTAAGATTTGTTAATAAAGAGTTGACATTGAATTTTCAAAAAAATATCATTAGAGAATATTTTAGGACCCCTTTTAACCCCTTTAAACTTCCCTAACCTCCATGCAAATCCTCATGAAAGATGTGAGCATTTGAAATCACCTTATCGATCTTGTTTTCACATTTCCTACATGTTTGGATTGTCTCTGAGCTAAAATTAGATTTCCTATGGGTTTATATGCATAATAAAATATTATAAATGTCTAAATTCATCCCATGAAAATTTTACAACCATATATAACACTAACCAAGAGTTAGAAGTGAAGTTGGACACCTAATTGGCTCTACATCACTTTAAGGCCTAATAGGCTTAGCATGCATCCTGCTAGGTTTGACTATTTGGAATGATATTTCATGGTTGGGCTGGTGTATCATGACTTTTAATATCTAATTAAATCTCAAAAATTCATCACACAACTTTTCAATCCCTCCTTCTCATTCTTCCCATTTACCAACTAGGCCTAGTTGGAGCCTACTTGGTTGAGCTATGTGTAAGAGTGTCTTGATCATTTTGAGAGGTATAAGATTGAGTTAGTGTTTAATATCACCAATTAACATTCTATAAACCTCATAATATGTTCCCTAAGTTCTCCAAATCTTTTTATCAAGTTTCTTACCCATTTTGGCTTCATTTACTTGTCTTGCCAAAACCCTAATTTTCCTAAGTGACTGACCTCTAAGACAAAATAGTGAGATATATCCATACTATTCAAGGAAAAGTGAAGGATTTATAATTTTTATTAGGTAATAGTTAATCCTTTTTCCAAAATGATAATTTATACTCCCCCATTTAGGCACTTAACCAACTTAACTTGCCCAAAAAGGCTTCCAAAAAGGACTATTTTTTGCATTTTTCACTTCCACCTAAGATTAACCTCTCAAGGATACATCTAATATGATTAGGTTTATTCAAAATATTATACACATAAAATTCATTCTAAATAAGATTTAAATTTACCCAAAACCACTCTTCTCTCTTATATTCCTCTTTCTTACCCATTGAGTAACATGAGTCCTTTAGTGCAACTATAAGGACTATCATCCTTGGGCTAGTATGAAGTGTAGATGGTACACTTGAAAGGAGTTTTTGAGATTGTGTAAAAAATATATTAACTTATCATTAAACATTTTCAATTTGTTATCAAAACTTCTTTCTCCTCCTTATCATATTCATCTCTTTACCTTCATCAGGACTGAACACTCAGCTGTAGGTGTATATAGGGCCTTAAGAGATCTATGTAAACTTATTTTACATAGTCAAAATATTATGGAGTTCATAATGGTCATAAATAATATCCTTTTAGGATTTTTTTATCATTCCAAATCTTCCTATACTCTTTACATTTACCTTGAGCTCATAAGACTGAGTTCTACCACCTGACTATGCTAACCTACTAAAATGACTCCTATAGGTGTACTTTTCCCTAATTGGACTTTGGTCATGCTGTGTAGAGACCCTTCTTGAGCCTTCAAGGTCATATAGCATTTGATAATAATTTTATTCACCTTGAATGGACTAAAACATCACCAATACATCATTTACAGGTCACTGTCTGCCTACTCAACTGTAGGTGAGCATTTTCCTGTGAAAGGACTCCTATAGGTGTCCATGTAGCTTGAAACATATACATCAACATCATACCAATGATATTAATGCTCATTTGTACAAAATTCAATCAATAGTACATTCAAACCATGAGAGTATGTTTTTTTCTCTTCAGGATGTCAAAGCTCATTTAAAACTCAAAACCTATAGATATGAATGCAAGGTTTTAGTGCTTTAAAAGGCATCTTTAGAAACTTCAACTTCTATCTTCCACTAACTTTATGACCTCCATATTTGGCATAGATATTATCCATGATAGATGATACAAGGTTTAAATATATATATGCTTCATAACTCTTTACAACCTTGTATAAGATATTCACAAAATACCCATGGACCTCTATTTTCACTTTTCAGAGATAATATCCCTAAACTCAGTAATCTTGTGCTTAAAGGTAGCTTATGTCTCCTCTTACCCATTTTATGCTTCAAATGTCTACCTTGGGTTTTACCACATGATAAAATCTAAAATAATATTTTCCTATGTTTCAAATTCTCCATACAAGGACCTCAAAAGCTTTGTGGTACCACCCATAGGTGGGCATTTACACATACACAAGCAGTAAGCAAACTGAACAATATGTGGGATGTATGTTTATGATTAATTACTATACTTTAGAAAATTATCCCAATGAAATTATATCAATATTAAATAATTAAAAAAATCTATCAAAATCTCCCTCTCAACATGATGTCATCAGGAAATTTCCTATAGGTGAATATTGAGTTGTAGCAGGTAGATTGTGAGCTTATGCTAGTGAAGATAAGTCTCACTTTAAATAATCATTTACTTCCTTAAAATGTTTAAATAAACTCCCTTAAAATTTTGAGGATTTATATTAAATAAAAATATCCTCATTTCAATGTGAAAACCTCTTTTAAACCCCTGTTACAGAGCAGGCAAGGATAACAAGTGACTGTCTGTGTGGCACATGAGCTTACAAACCATGAATATTGCTTTGGGGACTAAAATTAGAAGGTAAAATGAATAAATAAATAATTAAAAACATATAAATGAACCTATCACAACCCCCTAGAGACATTATCAAAGCATGAAATTCTTATAAATGGTGAAAATCTACTTGTAACATAGAATGGTGCTTTCTCCTACAACTTAAGATACTTAGCTCATCAAAACACATTGAAACATGAAACAAATCATGGGTAACATTAGGTAATATAGTAAAAATAATATGGAAACCATATCAACAACTATATTGTACAAAACTATCCATACAAGACCAAAACCTATACGGTGCACATATTGGCAAGTAAAAGAACATAGTCAACTTGTAAAAGATGGTTCATAAAGTATGGTTGACCAATATTGGAAATATTATTATTTAAATTTATATCTCTAAGTTTAATACCACCTACCAAAGTTGTTTGACCTGAAATGTCTTCAACTGTTTGTACCAAGCACAAACCTGTTGACCACTTTTGTGTGTCTAAAAAGGTAAAAAAGGAGGAAAATGGTTTTAGCTCAAAATTGGCACTTATATCACATTTAAAATTTGTAATTTAGTCTAAGTAAGATGAATAGATATTACATGACCTTCTCCCATGTGTCACATTCATTCATGGGCCATACAAGTGCCAAACTCCCTCTTTTTCAGTTGTTTTCTTGAATTTTAGTTAGATAACCTACAAGATTCATATGGGACTAACATTATTCATAGTTAATATGACTTATTATTCATTTTAAAGGAATTTATGACACTTAGACACCTTGAAAACTATGCCACTTACATTTATGACCCCAAAATGACTTTAAAAGACATAAGAATTAATATAACTAAGACCAAGGCTAATATAGAATTAAATGACATCAAAATACATATAATATTCCCCATGAAAAAATATTAGACTCATAAAACATCTAAAAATTCAATTTTTTACCTATAAGGGTCCCAATTTGACCTACAGGATCAAATTTGTTTAGCAAATTGGTGACTCATAGGGGTAACATGCTTGCTATTCTAACTAGACTAGTAGCCTTATAAATATATTAGGCTTAGGGAGTCATCTAAAGTCTAGAACAAAAAAATAGTACCTGACACTTGGAAATAATCTTTGATGAAGACAAGACAAATGACTACTTTAACGACACAAAATAAAGACACACACAAAGTAAAAGCAAATACACATGTGCTTCATGAGCACTTATGGAACACACACACCAAACTAAACAAACAAATTCAAACACTAAATAACCTAAGATGAAAACTCCCTCTTGGATCAAAGGGAAAATTTTAAACCCTTTTTGCTTGATGAAATGAAGGAATGAATGAGACAGATAGTCTTTTGATCCTTGACATTATTGCCTCCAACTTTTTCATGATGTTCAATGAGAACCAAATATTTCCAACCAGGTTGGCTATGGAAAATAATTATTCTTTCATCCAAATAGCCTCAACATTCTCATATGGATCCTCAATTATAACCTTTGATGGTGGTTCAACAAGGCATACCTTCTTGATTTCCATAGTGCTCTCAATAAGATTGGGTTTCTTCTTAGCTACAAGTTATTCTAGCTCATCAAGGAGGCTTGAATATTCTACCCAATCTTGTTTATTATCCTCTATGGAAGGATATTTCTTCACCTTATCATGTACTTGACCCTCAACTTGGCAAATCTCTTCAAGCTATTGAAAGAACTTCATTTACAACTGCCAATCATCTTTGTCCTCTTTATCATCTAGAACCACTACCTCTTCAATATTATCTTCTTGAATTATGATGTCATAAATATGGTGTTCTTCAAGATCTAATTCATCTGAGGGTGATTCAAAATTAGGCTGAGGTATTGGGTTATCTTCAAGAACAAAAACTTCCACCTTGGTCTAAAGAGATTTTTCTAAGACTACAACATCTTTGGGGATGACTTGAAATTGTTATCCATCCTTAATAACACATTCATCTTCATGCTTGAGATTATTATCCACAAAATTTTTGATCAAATTTAGAGTCATTTTAAGTACTTCCCTCTTCAAGTGTTTATCACATTCCTCATAGACAATTGTAAAAGAGTCTTCAACATGTTTCTTTTCATATAAGAAGGTAGAATTACACTTGTGATCACCAAAGGGAGTCCCTATAATGATTTATTATTCTTATTCATTTATAACCTCTTAAAGGCTCTCAAGTTTTAATTCAACCATTATAACCTGACTTTGCTTCTCAAGGACTACAAGATCTTCCATCTCCTTCTCCATCTTGGTGATGCCAAGACTAGGCATCTTGAAATTAGGTGACTTAGCCCAATGAGGCTACCATGAAGGTATGTTTTCTTCAAGCAATATTTCTAAATTCTTATCAACCATGTGATATAATTTAGGTTCCAAAACAATGAGTCCATCAAGTCAAAGAGTAATAGGGTGAGGGGAAGATGAACTTGCTGGTGGAGGTGGAACATAGAACTCAAAATCAGATTGAGAGTGAAATGTAAGGGATTCTTTTGGAAGCTCTTTAGGAAGAGGAGGCAAACCTTGGAATAAAACAACTTGATTTTATTCCTTAAATTTTAAAATCACTTCATTGACATATAATTTAGATTGAACACTCTCTTAAGGAAGGTTAGATGGGGTGTGTTTAGGCATAGGATCTTCTTTGGGCTCTAAACTTTCCATCACACCTTGACTTGGCAATTTCATCTTTGACTCTAACTCTTCAATTTGCTTGGTTAGGTTCTCTTGAAAAATTCTTTCTTGGATTTCATAGGAATATTAATGAGGATTAGGAGTATAATAGGGATGACATGGAGAACAAGATGTCCACTTGAGGAAGGGTGAGAGGGAATTACATAGGATCAAACTCTTTCTCAACCTCACACTCTTTGTCTAGGATTTTATCCTCTTTATTTCCCCATGATTCCACTATATTATTCCAGGTTAGGATGTTAGGATTAGGAGTCTCTTCTTGAGGTGGTGATGAAATTTTTGGAGTGGATGAAGTGTTCAATAAGCTTGGGATCTCCTTAGGCTTGGACTCCCCACCTTGTCTCCAACTTGGGATTTCATATCTAGAAGTCATTTATTTAGTTGGGGATGTAATGAGAAAGAAAAATGAGGGTTTAAATTACACTTTCTTTAATGATGATATGGACTTATACATTTACCTTTTGGCCAACTCAATCTATTTATCAAGATTTTCTTTGGAAATAAGGTTTGTCTTCCCAACTCTCTCTTCTAGCTGATTGGGAAAAAGATGGCTTTGATAAGCTTGATTGGGCTCATGAATAGGGATCAAGTAGGATTGATATAAATCTTGGGGAAGTGGATATGAAGGCTGATAGGTTTGTTGAGGTTGATTATCATTAATTTTTAGCCTATCTTTCAAGCATGAAACTAGGTCACTCACATCTAACATCTCACTTGTGAGCCTTTGCCAATTGGCTCCCTCAATAGGTGTCTACTCTCCTTTAACCAACTCTAATTCATCTCTCACCTTATGAATAAGATGAATAAGAATCTATTTACCATGTTCCCTTAATATGTCAAGATCCATCATGTACCTCTTATATCCCAAGAGAGTTTGTTTGAAGGTTGAAATGGACTGACTTGAGAAGTGACTACATTGACTAGGAGGAGCACTATATTGAGAATTCTGGTTGTAGGACTAATATAAATCATGACCAAGATAGTAATGATCATATGAGAGTTGGTAAAGATCATATTAGAGCTAGTAAGGATCATGATAAGGTGAATAGGGAATGACATAAGCTTGATAAACCTCACCAACTTGTGTAAAACAATACTCAACACCAAAGTCAACAATGAAAATTCATTAAGAAGTGAGAACACAAGGAATGATTATAAAAAATCTTCAAAAGGAATACCTGGGCTACTTGACTAGCTAATATAACTTTAGAATCACCATTGATGCTTAGATGCCTCTAAAGGCTGATTTCAACTTCTTGGACTAAGAGTCCCATCGAGCATGCCAAAAACTATTTTTACTTATATTTTCACCCTATAAGGAGATGTCTCAGTGTTCCTCATCCAAGTGGAACAATTGAAATACCTCTAGGGTATGGGTGAGGCTAAGAATGAGGTGAATCTCTAGATAGGGATAGCTCCCTTGATGTACCACTTCTATAACACTACTACACCTAAAATTTGTAAGGGAAAATGGAGAGATAAAACTAAAATAAAACTATCCTAAAGGAGGTGATAGAAAAATTTAGTTGATGACTACCAACTAGTTGCATGTTACACATGAGAATAAGGGACTAACCAAACATACACTTCTTCAATCTGCATCTTCTCACATCAATATTACATTATGAGATTATGAATGAATGTTTAGGCTAGGAATTATAGATAAGAGGTATATAATGACACTATTTAATAGGCTAATTCAATCAACCTTGACACTTCCTAGAATACTTCACATGACTTGCAAGAAGAAGCTTTCCAACTACAAAAAGGTGAGAGAATGAAACAATAATGGTAAGGAAACAACAAGTCATCACTAAGAAAAATCAATCATCCAAGTGAACACACTATGAATAGTCATGGAAGAGGTAAAAATCATTAGTCTTTATTGATCCATGTTATACAAATGAGCAGGGCTTCACTATACTTAGGTGGAGTATAATTTACAAAGGCCAAAATGGCTAGTTTTTATAAAACTTGAGAGAGAGAAGAGAGAAGTACAGAGTTCACAAGGACAATTTTAAAGATAAGAAAATAAGTTAATTGTTCATGAGAAGATGATGTGAAATGGAAATTTCAAGGTTAGAAGAGACAAGTGCCTATTTAAATCATAGAACTCTTGAAACGTGGCATAAAATTCCTTTTGCTAGCTTAAAAAATTGCCGTCATGATTTAACACTATTTAAATTTCCCAAAACTGATTAGGGATATGTATGATTATTGGAATGAGAGTTAAGGGTTTCAAACATGCCTCTCCATGCATTGGTTGTAGTCTTGGTTATCTAGAATCTTCCCAAAATTAGCTATCACTATCTGCAGTCAAAATAACTCTTCTTTCATACACCTTGCACACTTGGATTCAAAAAATGCATTAATTTCTCATGAAAATGTATAAAATGTGGTTAATTACACTTTAAAATACCCTATATGGCCTTATAAGCATTAGGCACATCTTAAAAAGGCTCACACTTGAAGTTTTCACCCTTCTCACCATTATGTTCACTATGTCAGTTTTGACTAGCTGAGATGAGAGCTATTGTCTAAACACTTAGGAGTTTTTACAAGACATGAAATGGGAATGGGGAGTTATCTTAAGTATTAAACTTCCTTAAAAAGTTTATTTCATCTTTTGAAACACCCTAGAACCTACACAATGCACAAAATAGTTAGAAATACCCTATTTTGTACCCCATCAGTATAGTTTCATACAACTAATCTTGATGGTATGGATCCTGACTAAGTCCTCTACATCTTCCAATCATCATTATAGAAAACATATGCCATTTGTGTAGCTTTATAACTCTATTTCCTTCATCGAGTTTTGACTAAGGGTTTGTAAGGGTTGTAGGTAGTTTTTGCTCTTAATATTTATTCATAAAGACCTAACATTAAAGTTGTAAAAAAAATTCATTATATTAGAGTTAATAACCTATTTTAATCCCATTAAAATTCCTTGACCTCCATGCAAATCCTCATGAAAGATGTGAGAATTTGAAATCACCTTATTGAGCTTATTTTCACATTTCCTACATGCTTGAACTATCTCTAAGCTAAAATTAGATTTCATTTGGGTTTATCTACATATTATAAGCTAAAACATGTATAAATTCATCCCATTAACATGTTCCAACCATATATAACACTCACTAGGATCTAGAAGTGAAGTTGGACCCCCAATTGGCTCTAGGTCACTTCAAGGCCTAATAGGCTTAGGATGCATCCTATTATTTTTAACTATTTAGACTGATCTCTCATGGCTAGGCTGGTGTCTCAAGATTTTTCATACCTCATTCAATCTCACAAATTCATCACATAACATCCAAGCCCTCGTTCTCATTCTTTTTTCTCATTTACCAATTAGGCCTAGTTGGAGCCTGCTTGGTTGAGTTGTGTGCAAGAGTGTCTTGACCATTTTGAGAGTTATGAGATTTATTTAGTGTTTATTATAACCCATTAACCTTACATACTCCTCAAAAGATGTTTCTTGAGGTTCCCAAATCTTTCTATCATGTTTCTTACCCATTTTTGCTTCATTTACTTGTCTTGCCAAAACCCTTATTTTCCTGAGTGGTTGACCTCTGAGACAAAATAGTGAGATATATCCATCTTATTTAGGGAAAAGTGAAGAATTCATAAGTTTTATTAGTTCATAATTAATTTTACCAATGTTATAAGTTAGAATCCCCCATTTAGGCACTTAACCAACTCAACTTGCCCAAAAAAGGCCTCCAAAAAGGACTATTTTTTGCATTTTTCACCTCCACCTAAGAATGACCTCTCAAGGATAAATCCAATATGCTTAGGTTTATTAAAAATTTTACCCACATTCAATTAGTTCTCAATAAGCTTTACATTGACCCAAAACAACTCTTCTCCCTTAGATTCACCCATTAAGCAACATGAGTCCCTTAGTGCAACTGTACAAACTGTCATCCTTGGACTAATATGAAGAGTAGATGGTCCAATTTAAAGGAGTGTTGGAGATTGCGTAAATAGTATATTAACTTATCATTAACCATTTTCATGTTTTTATTAGACCTTTTTTCTCCTCCTAATCATATTCATCTATTTATCTTCATCAGGACTGAACACTCAACTGTAGGTGCATATAGGGCCTTAAGAGGTCTATGTAAGCTTATTTTACACAGTTATAAGTTTATGGAAGTCATAATGGTCCTAAATAAGGTGATAATAGGATTTTTTTATGATTAAAAGTATTCATATACTCTTTACATGTACTTTGAGCTCATAAGATTGAGTTTTACCTCCTGACTGTACTACCTTGCCAAAATGACTCCTATAGGTGTACTTTTCCCTAATTGGAATTTGGTCATGTTGTGTAGAGACCATTATTGAGTATTCAAGGTCATATATAATTTTCTCATACTTTTAATCACCTTTAATGGTCTAAAACATTTCCAAGTCATCATGTTTAGGTCACTCTACGTACTCAGTTGTAGGTGAGAATTTTTATATGAAGGGGCACCTGTAGGTGTCCATGAAGATTGAAACCTATACATAAACATCATGCCAATGACATTCATGGTCACTTTTACACCATTAAATAAATAGTACCATGTCCACCATGATATTTTTTTAATTTTCTATTTAGGATGTCAAAGGTCATTCAAAACTCAAAACCTATAGATATAAATGCAGGGTTTTAGTGCTTTAAAAGGCATCTTTAGGACCTTCAACTTCTATCTTCCACTAATTTTATGACCTCCATATTTGGCATAGATATTATCCATGCTAGAGGATACAATATTTAATTATCTCTATTCTCCATAAATATTTTCAACCTTGTATAATATATTCATAAAATGCCCCTAGACCTCTATTTTCACTTTTTAGAGATAATATCCCCAAACTCGGTCATCTTGTGCTTAAAGGTAGATTACATCTCCTCCTACCAATTTAATGCTTCAAATAGGTTTACCTTGAGTTTTAATACATTATATAACCTAAAATAATATTTTACTATGTTTCAAATTCTCCATAAAAGGACCTCCAAAGCTCTATGGTAACACCTATAGGTGGGCATTTACACATACAGAAGCATTAAGCAAGCTGAATAGTATGTGGGATGTATGTTTATGATTAATTCATATAATTTAACCAATTATCCCAATTAACTTTCAGAAATATTAAATAACTGAAACATATCTCAAAATCTCCATCTCAGAATGACATCATTAGGAAGGTTCCTATAGGTGAATATTGAGTCATATTAGGCAAACTATGAGCTTATGGTAGTGAAGATGAGTCTAAATTTAAATAATAATGTACCTAAATTTTTTTAAATGGAATCACTCAGACTTTTGAGGATTTATAACAAATCAAAATATCATCATTTCAATGTGAAAACCTCTTGTAAACACCTGTTACAGAGCAGGGATAGATAACAAGTAAATATTTGTGTGGCACATGAGCTTGCAAACTATGAAGATTGATTTAGATAATAAATTTATAAGGTAAAAGGAATCAATAAATAATTTAAAACATATAAATGAACCTATCACAACCCCTTGAAGACACTATCAAAGCATGAAAATCTTATAAATGGTGAAAATTTGGCTGCAACATAAAATGGTGCTTTCTCTTGTAACTTAAGATACTTGGATCATAAAAACACCTTTAAACATGAAAAAAATCATGGGTAACATGATTTAATATATTAAAAATAATCTAAATCCCATATTAGCAATTGGATTGTATGAAACTATCCATACAAGAGCAAAACCTATAGGATGCACAAATTGGCAAGCAAAAAAACATAATCAGCTTGTAAAGGATGGTTCATAAAGTATGGTTGAAAAATATTAGAAATATTGTTATGGAAATGGATATATATAAGTGTAATAACACCTCCAAAAGGAATTTTATCTAAAACCTATTCAACTATTCATACCAAGCATAAATCTACTGATCACTTCTATGTGTCTAGAAAGGAAAATAATGAACAAAACAATTTTATCTTGAAATTGGCACTTCTAGAGAATTTTAAACGTGGAATTTAGTATTATGAAGATGAAGAGACATTCCATGATCTTATCCCACATGTCACTTTCCCTCATAGGCCATGTAAGTGACAAACTCCCTCTTTTTCAATTGGTTTATTGAAATTAAGTTAGATAACCTACAAGATTTAGATGGGACTAAAATTACTAATAGGGAATGTAACTTATTGGGATGTTTGAAAGGAAACTAGGACACTTGAACACCTTAAAAACTATGCCATTTGCATTTATGACCCCTAAATTGATTTTAAAAGATAAGGATTAATATAACTAAGACCAAGGCTAATATAGCATTAAATGACATCAAAAGACCTATAATATACCCCATAACAAAATATTAGACCCCTAAAATATCTAAAAAGTCAAGTTTTTACCTATAGGGGTCCCAATTTAACCTTCATGGTCAAATTTGGTTAACAGTTACATTGTAAGAGAATAAGGTGAAGAGCAAAATTCTGGAAGGTCTTCCTTGACAAATGTCCACTTTAAGCATGATAACTCTCCAAACTTGGCATAGGATATTTCAAATGCCTTCTTGAAATTTCTCTCATAATTAGGCCTCTTTTGAGCACTTGGAACTAGACTTAGGGAGAGTGGACACATGTGCACTATCAAGGAGGGGTTAACAACAAGCTTCAATAGTCATCAGATGCCTTATTAATCATTGGCCTTCTTATGGACACTTGTTCTCATCATTTGTAGTCACCATCACTAGCATTATAGGTCTGTCTTCACATTCATTACCCAAATGGTCTTTAGTTTCTCAATAATATCCATAGAAGAGGTGTTATGACACCTTTCAAAAGTCCCCTTACCCTCCAATCCATAAATCAGACCTTAAAAGGACCCTCAATTGAACTTCTCATCTCTTCACTTGGTAGTCACTCTCTTTTTTTACTATCTACCACATACTACTTGAATTCAATGAGTTAACATAGGACCTTATGTATAAAAATATGTCAAGAAATGGATATAGGGAGTTAGGACAATTTCCACTTGACCTCCCCAAATGATTTTTTTCTTCAAAATTCCTCAGCACCTATAAAACACATAAAAACCTACAAGAAACCCTATTTTCACTCTATTCATATGCTTGGTTTAGGCCTAATAGGCCTGACTGTGTTCTTGCATGCTTAGGCCATCATATGTATTTTCCAATTTATGTGAGGTCTTAAACACCTATATGTACCTTCATTACAACTCTTTTCACCCTTATGCAATTCTCTAACATTTTACATCTCATTCCCTTATCACTTACTCATCAAGCCTGCAGACTTAATAATCTAGGCGCGCCCTCTGTTTGAGAAAAAATAGAGGGAACTTACCCATTTTTTAATATAAAAATGAATATATGGAGTGCTATAATAGGTCATCATGACCGTATATATAAAATTTTAGGATTGTATTACACCAATAGACCTTTAATCTTTTTAAAACTTCAAGATGGACTTTTGTATGATAGTGACTATGCAGGGACTATGAGTCATGGCTATGAGTTGAAGGTTGAAAAAATCTTTGATCTATTTCTTTAAAATAAGAACCATGTTATATGGTCATCACCACTATGATATTTGTCTCTACATGATCAATTTATCCTACAACCCCTACCAACCTCTAACTTGCACTTTTCTCCACTTGCCTAAGCCTAGTTGTTAGACTGTGTTACATACTAAGGAAAGTGAAATGTCTGTAGGTGTCTTTGATACTATACCTTGTATCTCATTATTAGGTTCCCCTTGAAGTCATAAAGGTCATTTATAAATTGTTTGAACTCACCTCATGTCATGCATTAGGGCTTGTGTTCAATACCTTTCTAGCATACTAGCCTAAGTTGGTCTCTCCATTGCAGCAAACTATAGTTGGCTATACTTAGGCCATGGAGACCCTTGTAGGTGGTGTTCAATACTTAAACCTCATATTACATATTTTAGTATCTCCTTGAAGTCCTTGGATTACTTATAATTAGGCAAGTGTCTATGTTTGTAGGGTTTCCAATAGCTAGTTTCTTATCATCAACTTATAGGTGCCTACAGTCAAATTATAGGTGATCATTTATGAAAGAAAAGGCTACTGTAGGTGATGTTCCACACCAAAACCCTATACATCAACCTATTTATCTGATTTATGGATCATGGTGTCATTCCTATTGAAATGGAGTCACTTTCCATGAATTTATTCTTTCATCATGTCATTATTGCATCATAGGGTGACTTAGGCTTCTAAGTACTATAGATGACACTAAAAATATTCAGTGAAAGATTTCTTAAATTAGAATACCTATCTCCATAACCTCCTCATGGCCAATCAACCAATTTATCATGTCAATTATCATGTGTTTGGGCTACATTATGGAAGTACTTAAACTATTTATACCTCAAGACAATCACCAAGATATGACTTTTTTACATGAACTAATACCTTATTTGAAGAAAATAAGGTAACATGTCTTTGAAGCAACTTCCTCAAACTATGAACATAGTTTTAAGTCTATTTGTCACCTTTTGAATCCATCATTTATTTTATGGTACTATTTAATGCTTCCAAACCTCAATGAAGGTTTAAATAAGTTTCAAACACCTTCATTCAACTCTACTTAGACCTCTGTTGGTGTCACAGTTAGACCACTATAGGTACATATGCATGATACAAGGAAATGTGTCAAGAATTGGTTGTCACAACCAATATTGAAACTATTTGGATAGTTCAAACATGTTTATTTCACCTTGGAAAATTTCTCACCACCTTGAAACCTTCATGCATAATCATCATGACTATGTAGGGATCTTTTTCACCTGACTATAGGTGGCTTTGCAGGAAAACTAATTGTGCATATATGCTTCTTGATTGTGTTTCATATGAAAAACTCTTGAGACTAAAATTTTCAAGGAAGGGTGATTATCATGAAATTAAACGCCTAAAACATAACATGTTACCTTAGTTTGAAACACTACAGGAAAGAGGACCTTCTATAAATGGTGAAACTTGGTCTACAAACTATGATATAGTTCTCAACAAGAAAGATGAGAAAACTTTTCTCAATCTTTGACTTCCAAATGTGCAAACATGACTGAGGACCATGTGAGAACAATTTTCACACTTTATAAAAACATGTACAACACCTAGTTTGTACAAAACTATGCAAACAAAGAGGAAACCTAAAGGGTATGGGGATGAGTGGCTAGAAAATAGTAGCATATTTCTTAGCATTGGTTCATAAATCCTAGTACACCAAAATTGGAAATATTACCATGAACCAGGAGTGGACAAGGAGTATTTTCATCCCTCAAGATCATTTAACCCAATTCATCCCCTGCTATCCATACTGAACCAAAACTAATTAACTATTTTTTCATGCCTAGGAGTGTGATGAAGGATTAGAATGGTTTTATGGCATTTTTGAGATCTTAGAAGCTAATCAAGTGTGGAAATGAGTTGAAGGTACTTGAAGTGTCATTGAAAATCCTTCCATACATGACAAAACTCCTACATAGGCCATACAACCATCCAAAACTACCTCTAACTACTTAATTTTATTGTTCTGACATAGAAAACTACAAAATTTAGTTATGAAACTATTTTTATAACCCCTATTAACACATGGGATGTTGAATAACATCTTGACACACTTGTCTCTCTATGAAAATCATATAAGTCTAGTAAATGTCCCCAAAGTGGCCTTAGAGTGACATAGAGCTAAAAATGAATATGAAAAAGTTAATGATTCATTAAATGACCTCAATAAGATCATGATACACCCTAATAAACCCTATAAGACCCTTATATATGTTTTGAAACTATAAGGGTTGACCTAGTTTGACTTGTCATCAAAATAGTCAATAGGAACTCAAGTGATAAAAAATGTTTCACTTATTACTTTTCACTTCATCCAAAGCATGGAAGGAAAGTTGCTAATCACTCCCCAAGATTTGAGTGATTTGGGTGATCCCAAAATAACCCTAAAGTCTTTCTAAAATTTTTAATTTTTGCATCTTGGCTTATGGGTGGGAGTTCATGGCCTCCTTAGGAGTTCTCTAGGGAAGAATTGACCCAAGAATTCATCTTCTGACATCATTTCAACCCCACTTCATAATAGGGGTATATATATTGAGGTCGACTTACTAGGATGCTTATTTGAGTGGTTAAACAAGCTCCATTAGTAAGAGAATACCTTAAAAAGTAGGTTTAAATCAAACATCACAGTATAATGAGTGATTGATAGATGTAGTGATTGTGAAAAGGATATGACCTTTTCAAAACAAGCTAGTTAATGTGGATCCAAATGACGTGTTTCACCTTAGTGTTAATCACACATATGGAACCATTTAGAATGCATGATACTTGATATTTTTTAGATAAACCTCACTTAATGTAGAGTACTATTGGTGTAGGGTGAGTAGTCCAAAATTCAATGTCACAGTATGATATATTGAGAGAAGACTAGGCCTAAAACCCTACTTTTCATGTGCATCTAAACTTATTATATTTACAACTTATTTCCTCTCAAGAAGGAGTATATTGATGGAATCCAAGAGTATGAAGCCACCTTGTCAATTTGATAGGATAGGACTTACACTTTGGTGTTTTATTTACATGGTATTTTGAGTCTAAAAACTATTTGTGAAACCAAAATGCATCAAAAACCAAACACTTTTTATACACCATTTAATTTGAACAAAGAGGCATTACGCTGGTCAAATCCAAATCACTTTTTGCCTTATTCAAAGTCCAAATCAAATCATTGTGTTTATATTTCCAAATAGTGTTTTTATGTTATTTATGTGAGTCTATAATTATTCATCACTTTGCAAATCTAAAGTCCTTTTTTTAAAATGCAAATTCAAAATCTTCTCTTTCTACGTTCTAATCTAAAACGATATTATTTTACCTTTTGTGCTTGGTTTGAGTAACTTGGGTGATATTATCCATTTGTATTGAAGGATATTTTATCTATACTCTTATCTCATTCTATTCCTATTTTTGACTTAGATTATCTTGCATTCACACATGCTCTAAGTTCCTAAACCATTCTACCTTCTGAACCATTTGGTTCATTGTGCTACCTATTTATTTTTGGATTTATGCTTAGTAGTTTTTGTGTTAGTTCACATCTTGATCTTCTTAGTTCACATCTTATTCTTCTTGATTCAAAAAATATTCTTCTAGATTCTCTAACCATGACTCATTATAGTTGTGATTAGATTTTTATGATATTGACATACTTTCATCTTAGATTTTTAAGTGCTATCTTGCACCCTAATTTCCAAGAATATTTTACCCTATTCTAATTTGATGATTTCAACTGATCAAAGTTGATTAATTTCATAACATTTTTATTCTAATCATGTGGCATCATGCCATTCCCCTTTTATTATAGTCTCATGTTACATTATGATTGCTTGATTGAAGAGTCTGAAACACCTTTTTAACTTTTGTGAACCACATTCCATATCTTAGTAAACGTATAAAACCATCTTCAAGCATGAAACAAAGGTATACTCGTAGTGGGGTCTCTTATGTACCTAGTTACAAGGAATAACATTTTTATGATGGAGAAGAACACTCTGTTATGTTTGATGATATCCCAGTGATAGTAGGATCCACACATGGTTTTTATGAACACCAACCTTTAGAGTACAAAGACAAATCCATTTTGAGGTTGATAAAATTAGGTGCAATATTGTCACCAGATTTCTCAATGGAATAATTACACACACTTATTTGATTAGAGGAGAAAAAACTAGAGAAACCTCTCACTTATGTTACAAAAACCAACATTACTTCCTCTATTAAGGGAAAGGAACAACTTGTAGAGTCTACCCTAATCGATCAAGATCTTGTTTCCAAGATTCAAAAAATTAGTCAATGATACACATATCAGCTTATCACAAACCTAATAGCTTCTTTAGGTAAAAATTTAATTAATAATACCACTTATAAAGAATAAGAACATATGATAGACCAAATACACCATACTTTAGTTGATCCTACATCTATAGTACATCCTAACATTTTTCCTGAACAAAACAAACCTATAGATGCTTCAAAACATATTTCACTTTATATGGAGCATATTTTTTTCAACCATCAAGAGAGTCTTGCTCATTCACAAAATCAAGGAAAAAAATACTCATCATAGATTGGGGGTATTACAAAAAATACTTTAGTGACTTCATCTCAATCAATGTGTGATTTGGTGAACTGAAAAATGAAACCCAAAAACTAGAAGAATTCAAATAGTGCATAATGACATATCCCTGGGACTTTATATCAAGCACTTGAGAATCAACAATAAACCTACTCAAATCAAAGAGTAAACCTAAATCAAAGTTATGGACATAGGGTTCATATCCCTAACTTGAACACACAGGGGTACATTTCACCCCAATAAAATTATATTCCACCAACAAATGCACCAAACATATAGGAGTGAAATTCGATGAAGGAAATAGTCTCAAGGCTTGAGATAGGTAACTAAATTAAGAAATATAAGTTTGATGAGATATGCCCTTATCCATTTGACTTAAGAATTATCTAAGTCCCCTTCACACCTCATTTCAAGGCACCCAAATTTGAAAGATATAAAAGGAAGGGTGACCCTCGAGATCACATTCAATCATTTTTTGTACTATGCCAAGTGGTAAGATATAACAATGTTTATTTACTCCACTTCTTTTCATGCAGTTTGGATGGACAAGCTCTAGATTAGCTCCTCAAATTACCTAAGGGATCGGTGATAGATTAGAATGATCTATCAAATAAATTTGTCAACCATTTATATTATAAAATTGAGCATGAGTTAACATTGGTTAAGTTATTCAAAGTAAAATAAAGAGATGGAGAAAGCTTGGCAACATACCTATAATGATGGAGAGCATTAGCTAGATGCTAAATAGTTGGCTGATATTTTTACACAAAACTTGCACCCTGAAGTAGCTCATAATTTGTGACTCATTTTTGCCAACACATTCAAGGATATCATTAAAAAAGGTGTGAAAATTGGGAAGGCACTCATTACCAAGGGCCTTGTAAATATTTATTCACATGGTTAAACATATAATCAGACCCAACCACCTATTCAAACTACTACTACAGAAAAACCTAAGGTTTTTAACAAGAATAAGAACATGGTGGGAAATGGAGTAACATAATATAGACATGTGCAAATGGTGCAGGATCTACCATCTCTAAGTGTAAAACTAGCTTCACCTAATATCTCAACCACTTTGTAAAGGGCTCCTCAATGTAGGGCATTTAATAATTATAGAATATTCAACAAACTAGGAGAGCCTATTGAGGTAGTGTTCTAGAAGCTATTTGTAACCAATTTGATTGTATGGCCTATACTAAAATAATTTCCATAAGATTACCGTAAACACAAGTTCAAGAAATTCTATTGCACCTTAGTTTCTGCATGTTACTATTTCTAGACCTCTACCCCTTATTCAAATTATAATGAATCCTTGCCAACTCAAAATTGTGAAATCATAACTAGACATTCACAATTTAACCTCCAAGGCCCTTTTCATTCTTTTATTATAATAACTCCTTGTCAACTCTAGATTATGCAATTGTAATTAGATGCTTACGATTCACCCTCCAAGGCTCTTTGCCTTCTTCCAACACCAGACCAAATATGAACACTATGCCTTCTAATCTAAATCTAAATGCTTTACCAACTAAGGCCAAACCCTCTCCTTCTTTTGTTAAGAATCCATATAGTATCCAAAACCAACTAAGCAAAACCCCTTCACAAATTTCTATCCTAGATATTTTATGTATATCAAAAGTCTATAGAACTATATTGAATGACTTATTTCAATGTTCCATTATTCCCAAAAACATCAACCCCAACCAATTTTAGACACTTGTAGTACACTTATCTCTGATCCAATAAATTACATTTGATCAGAGAGATATGTCTTTCCTCAGTCTAAGCCACAATAACCCCTTGTACATTGAGGTAGTTATAAAAAATCATAAGATCAAGTGGGACCATATAGAAAATGGTTTAAGGTTGAACATAGTATCATTGAATTTGATACAACTATTGGGTTTTACTACCAAGGATATCTAGCCTGAGATAATCATGATCAAGGCATATGACAACACCAAGAGAGAGTCTTCTAAGACTATTTATTTGACAATTATATTTGGGTTTGTATCCCATAATACTATGTACCATGTCATAGACATTGAATTTCCATATAATATACTTCTTGTTTGTCCTTGGATACATGAAGTATGGGTTATCCCATCTACTTTGCATTGAAGCCTCAAATTTTCCCATGCTAGAATTGAGGTTACCATTTATGTTGATTTGCAGTCCTACCAATATTATAAACACCTAAAGGTTGAATTTTTAAATTTTAACTATTACCCTGGTCTTGAATTCATAGAGAAGAATAATAAATAAATAGTTTTGGAACCACCCAAGTCTAATTATATCAACCCAAGTGATATTGTTTCCACTTCGGTTGATCCATTTTCCACAACATTTACAAACTAGCTCACTGTTGAGGATGTAGACATTTCCATGCATCATTTGAAATATGCCTTTCATATTAAAAAATTAGCCAAGAATCCTAAGGCTTGTGACATACATAAACCTTTTGAATCCCTTTTTAGGGTCAACATGACATGGAGAAAGAAGAAAGGCATGTAGAAACCACCAGTGGTATTTGTACCAACAACTTCACCAAATCAAGATAAATAAGCCTTTACTAAAGAAGATTGGTTATATTCTAATGGCCTTGCTAATTGTTTTTAGAATCCCAAGTACCCTATCCTTAATTAGATTATGAATAACTTGGATTATGCAGGTCAAGGCCTAGGGCCATAAGAGCAAGGTACATTGGGACCATTATCAATTGGTAACCCTATTATAAGTCAAGGTCTAAGATTATACACCCCAAGGGTGACCTCATGTATTTTAATAGTGATTCATTTAAATAGATTGATGAAAAGAATCCAAATATCAATGTATCATCCCATTATAGTTCTTACAATGAGATAGCCGACACTAACCTTTTTCACTCTAATTTTATTATGACTATCACAACCCATTATCTACTTAACCTTGTCCATCCTGAACTTATAGATTGGGATCAAAAAAATATATTATACCCCTTGATGAATTAAAGAATTAGGAGTTTATTGATGAGTACATGGGTCTCAGAGATGGATTATCCATTGGTGATCACAAATAAGGCTTTGACTTCTCCTTAGATTTTGTTGCCTACTTTGGAGAGAAGGCAAACTGTCTTGGTCACAAAAAAGATAAAACATCGAGATATTTAGGTGCAAACCTTTTTGAGGCACTCATTTATCAGGAAAAAATTAAATAAAAAGATCATCCATTGAGTGAAAACCATTACATGCGCTTTTGGATGAGGAAGTTTGATTATCTCTAAAGGAACTACAATGTTTACCAAGTCCTATCTCTATAGCCAATGCCAATATCACTATTGAATAGGATAAAGTCATTGAGCATCTTTATCTAGTCTTTCTAAAGATATTTTCAAGTTGGCCACTAACTGAACTAATAGACTTAGATTCATCTCACTATCCTCAGCTTTAGGATGAACAACCAGAAGCTGAAGTAGAAGAAAAGAATTAGGATCAAACACTACCCACTATCTTAGAGGATGATTCTACACTCCTTGTATAAAAAACCATTGAAGTGAACCTGAGAACTTATGAAGATCCTAAAATTTTTTATCTATGAGCATCCATCACTAATGAATATCATGACTACATTGTCACCATTCTGAGGGTTTTTAATGATATATTTGCCTGGGTTTATTCAGACATGCTAGGCTTAGACCTTGACTTGGTCGTGCATCACCTTTTTTTACATCAAAATACCAATGCATTCAATTAAAAATTGATAAAAATGCATCCAAATATTATTATTTTAATAAAGGAGTTGAAGACACTATTGGGATCTAGATTCATCAGATCATTAGACTATTATGAATGGATATAAAATGTAGTCTTAGTAAGAAAAAAGATATAGGTCATAATTATTTTTACTAATTTTTGAGATATCAACAAAGTGTGTCCTAAAGATGATTTCCCTCTACCTAACATCGACATGATTATCAACTATACTATTGGGTATGAGATGTTGTCCCTCATAGATGTCTTCTCTAGATATAATCAGACCAAGATAGCTCAAGAGAACCAACACAGAACTACATTCACCACACTGTGGGGAACATTATATTACCAAGTCATACCTTTTGGCTTGAATAACATTGGTTCCACATATCAATGTGTTATAATTTTCATCTTCCATGACATGATTCAATATATTGCTGAGGATTATGTTGATGATATTCTAGCAAAATTGAGAACACCCGATGAACATCCCAATATTCTATGGAGAATCTTTGAGAAACTTTGTGAATACAAGGTTCATCTCAATCCTAAGAAGTGCATTTTTGGAATCACTTTAATAAAATTAATAGGATTCATTATATCACAAAGAGGGATTGAATTAGATGTTAATAAGGTCAAGGCTATCATTGATATGCCTCCACCTTTAAAATTGAAATAATTCTTCAACTTGTAGGGAAAAATTTAATCTATTTGTAAGTTCAATTCACAACTGATAGATAAGTGTCATCCTTTCATAAACCTATTGAAGAATGAGATCACTTTTTAATAAGACACCAAATGTTAACAAGAATTTGTGAAACTCAAATCATACTTTGCCAACCCACTAGTTTTGAGACTGCCAACACCTGGACAACCATTACTCTTTTATATCTTAGTCACAAAACATGCACTAGGGGCACTTTTGGCCCAACATGATGAAAAAGAAAAGGAACACATAGTCTATTATTTAAGCAAAAACTTATGGAACATGAGCATAATTATATGCCTATTGAGAAGGATTGTTTATCAATGGTGTTCACTTCCCAAAAGTTGTGACATTACATGTTGAATAATAAAACTATTGTTATTGCTAAAGTGGACCCTATAAAATATTTATTGTGCAAGGCAACTCTTATAGGCCACATGGATAAATGGGTCATGATCTTGAGTGAATTTGATGTTGAGTACCAAAACCAAAAGGATATTAATGAGAAAGTCATTTTAGATCAAATTATAGAAGCTCCTATTGTAGATACTCAACCACTCACATTTGATTTCCTAGATGATTCGATAATGACAATAGAAGAGGTAGCTCATGAACCTGAATAGTTGAATTTATACTTTGATGGATCCTTTACATCATGTGGATCTAGGGTTGGTATTTTTTTGGTCACATCAAAAGGGAACCTCATTCCAAAGGCCTTTAATATTAATTTTAATTGCACTAACAATATGGGGTAGTATGAAGCTCTTATTGCAAATCTTCATCTTGTAATACATTAGGATATACAATAGTTGGTGGTTTATGGGGATTCTCAATTGATCATTAATCATAACATAGACCAATATTAGACTAGAGATGATAAGTTTGTACCCTACAAGCACATTGTGGATAATATCAAGTCCCACTTTAAGTCCATATAGTTTGAATAGGTGCCACAAGCCAATAATAGATCTGTAGATGTAATGGCAATAATTGTGTCCATGGTACAAATCACCAGAAATGTTAAAGAGTATCAATTTTTCATGGATAATATTCTACAGCTTGATCATATATTTATATATTTAGAGAAAAATGGCACTATTGTTTGTCCTAATCCCCCACCTGAACTCCCTTGGTTCCAGGATAGTTATAATTATTTTTACGACCACGTCTTCCCCCTGACCTTTCACAAATCATCAAAAAGTCTTCTTCCATTGCCTATCCCATTATACCCTCCTTGGGAGCATGATTTATCATAAGGGATATGATGAAAGGTTTCTTCATTTTTTATCTTTGGGATAATAAACTTTAGCACTTAAGGAGGTCCATGAATAAATGTGTGGGTCCTACACTAGTGGTGTATTATTAGACAAGAAAATCATCATAATAGGGCATTATTGGCCCAAGATGGAAATATATGCTTGTAATTATATCAGGAAGTGTGTTGCCTACCAACAACATGGTATTTTGATATACACACCTTCCTTTCCACTACAGTCGATAACTACACCTTGTTCATTTTCTACATGGGGTCTTAATCTTGTCAGGAAAATAAACCCAACATATTTTGATGGCCACAAACCCTTCTCACTATTAATGATTATTTTACTAAGTGGATTGAGGCCATTCCTCTCACTTACACCACTAAGAAGCAGATTTCCAAATTTATCCAGCATTATATCATCTATCATATCATATCCTAACCTGTATTATATCTGATAATGGTGAATCATTTGTAAATAGAGATGTTAAATCTCTTTACACCATGTTTTAAATCAAACATAATAAATCCACACCATATAAATTGAAATGAAAAAATCAAGCCTAGGTGTCTAATAAAACCATTATTGCAATCCTCAAGAATATTGTCAATGACATTGGTTGTAATTAACACTTGCAAATTTTGCTTGCTCTCTGGGCTTATCATACTAGTCATCAAACCCCTACAAGAACAACTCCATATTTCCTAGTTTATGGCATATATGCTATTATCCCGATCGAGTTCAAGCTACCTTCATTATGGGTATCCTTGGAGAACATTATGGATGATGAAGGCTATAGATTTTATAGGTTGCAAGAGTTATAATTCCTTGATGGCAATCATTTGGATGCCCTAGATAACTTGAGAGCATATCAAAATAAATTATGTTGTAAATATAAAAAGAAATTCTCCCTCAAAAGTTTGAAGTCAATGACTTGGTCTTGAAGGAGAACCAAAATAACACTAATATTGAGCTTAAAAATAAGAGTAAGTTCTAACCTAATTGGCTTGGCCCATACATGGTTCAATGAACTATGGATCAGGGGCATATATATTGGCTACTCCAAATGGTAAAGATATCTTAGAAACCATGAATATTATACACCTAAATTAGTTCTATGCTTGAAATCCATTTTTAAAAGATTGTCTACAAGAGCCCTTACTTGGGGGAAACTTGTGCTAAAGTCAATTATTCCACCATTATACTTTTACTCTGTACCATTTTACCCTGAACAGTGGTAACCTTGTACCATCCAATTTTGGACCATTTCATTTTATCTTGGACCATTATAAAATTTTTACCATTATAACTCTTGACCATAATACTCTATTTTATTCCACTCTGGACCATTGTAACTGTACTACTCTGGACCATTGTAACGCTTTACCATTTTATCATGGACCATTACCATTGTCACTTAGATCATTTATATTCCACTAGACCAATTTTATTTTTCATTCTGGACCATTGTAACTTGGAATATTGTACCTAAACACCACTTATGATCCTAATTATGATTCATAGGAATTCTAGACACATTCAACACCCTTTCTACAAAGTAGTTTAGCTAGATTAGTATTTTTAGCTTCTTTTATAGATAAGTGTATAAGGGGATTTCAGCACATGGTTTTTTTTGATAGATGGGTCTTTGGGTTTATTTTCTACTGATTATTGTTCTATTTTTACTACTATTTGGTAGTCATTGTATCCTTGATAGGATCACATGGACTATTTTAGCCAGTTTCACTGTTACTTACCTATAGATATGCACCTCCTCAGCTAAGTGGTTTTTTGTACCATTATTTATATCCCACTTTCATTGTTGGTCTATTATAGCCATTTTTATATATTATTGGAATGCATACCCATGGACATACATCTTCTTGGCTAGTGGTTACATATACCATTATTTATATTCACATTCACCATTGCATCATGATTAGCTAAAGTTTAAAATTTTACCTATGGAAGTGTGTCTCCTTAACTAGGTAGTTACCTATACCTTTTGTTTATATTATGTTTTTGTTTCTTATACAAAAAACACAAAAACATTATAAATTGATATGATAAAATAAAAAACCTTTCCTTGAACCTTTTTTTATTTTGATCACAAGCACTCTCACTATTTTGTGAGCAACCCAAGCCATGATCTCATCACTTTGCAAATTACCATTGTGTGCATTATTCATTTGAACAAAATTCATTCTTGCACCCTTGGTCTAACCCATGCTCTCATTATTTTATGAGTTGGATCGATTAGTCTCTTGTAATTATCAATCAAGTTGAGACACTTATAAAACCCCTAAACAATTGTAAATGTTCTAAAAAATCCCTAAACATCACAAAATAATAAAAATAGGCTTAGAATTTACATAAGAGATATAAAATTATCAAAACTTCTGGGTCAATTCATCTCATTTGTTAATTTTATTTCTAGACCACCTTGGTATTTTACTCCCATTTTTGGGAGAACTATATCGGCTTGAGGTCCACACGGACTATGCAGGCAACACTTAGATACATGTGGTATCTTAGGTTAGTTCAATGACATTTTCTTTTCTTTTTCTTCTACTTGTTGACCTTAAAGATTTAGGAAATCTTAACTATTTCACAAGTAACCACTTGTCCTTTAGTTTCTCCATCCTTATTTTCTCTCATCTTACTCTCTCACCATTTTATGAGACCTTTGTGTGGATTATTCATTTGAACAAGATCTATTCTTGCACCCTTGGTTTTTCTTATGCTCTCATCATTTTATGATATTTTGGTCTTTTTCAACCTTAGATGTAGTATGCACTATAAATTCCTAATTCAATTCTTTTTTACAAACTCATCTCTTGTCTTTTAGTGTGGTTTAAACCTAAACCATCCTCTCTTTTTTGTGCACTTGCCATTTTACAAGACCATTCTTATGTTCCTCTACATGAGAAACATGTTTTCTCTTATCATCATTATTCTTTTATTCCATATCCTAGGAGAACTACATTTGGCCTAAAGTTCATTTTGGATCTCACATCCATGGAACTATGTAGGCAATGTCCATTTGCCTTGTGTATTTGGAGTCAACTTGGCTACTCCTTCCCTTTACTTTCTTCCCCCCATCTTGTTTGTTTGTTCCACTACCTCCTATAGCTTAGGGGAAATTTTTGTTTCATTGTTTCCCTATCATCTGGTGGTAACTTTGTGTCCATTGTTGTTGTTTTGCTGTACTAGTATTGTTATCACTTAGCTTAGGGGTGACCCTATTACAGAGTGTAATGCCTCTATTACACATGCATGAACAATTTGTTTTTTATTTGTATTAACATTGTGATTAACCATTGTTTGTGTATGTTTATTTGATTGTTATTGTTTGTTTATTGTGTTTACATTTTTTATTAATGTTTTATTATTTTGTAAATATTTTTATTGGTGTTTTGTTGGGCTTTTTTACATCTTATTTTATTTTTATTGGTGTTTATGGTTCTTTCATTAGTTTATATTCATGTTTTATCATGTATTTTTTATTTATTAGTGTTTTGTTTTGTTTTTATTGTTATTTTGTCTATTGTTGTTTTATTATTCATTCATTTTTATTAGTGTTTTGTTATTTGTTTCTTGGTGTTTTGTTGTGCCTTTCTTCTCGTCCTTTGTTTTACTATTTTATCTTGTTTCTTATGTTGTTTTGTTTTTTACTATTGAATTTGAATACAATTCACAAACATTTTGAGTTTGGCCTTAACTTGGGCTTGACTTGTTTACATTTGTATTTACATTGATTTGTTATTTTTTAGTTTTACAAGTACACCTTGTTAACACATGGGTTATGATTATTTATAACTTGATTCCAGATTGTTTAACAATTTGTTCTTGCTTTGTTTTTCTTTTTTAAATTTTAAGTACATTCTTGTTCCTACTTAACTCTTGATTTTTCATATCTTGGTCTTTAGTTGGGTTGAATTTTTGTATTTTATCTTCTTTTTATCTTTCAATATTCCTTGTTTTTTGTTTAAATGTAAATAGTTGTAAATCTAGTTTTGGTAAATTTTATCATTATCCTTAGTTATAAATATTCACATTTAAACTGGTCAATTTTAAAAAGAAATACAATGTTATTATAAGTTATTCATACTTATGATGCATAAATTTCAACTTGATAAAGTAAACATCAAGTGATCTAAATTCCAAAAGTCAATATGGCATCAAAGAACATCTATGAACACACCATCCTATATATATGATACTTAAAAATGATATACAAAATCCAAACATTAGAAACAACAAGACTCTCTATGTAAGACATGTGTCTCCTAGCATACACATTGAGTTGTAATGACTATTTATACTATTAGTTTGGGATGTAAATCTCCTAAAATACCCTCTAGTATGTAGTTATACATGAAACAAAGAAATAAATACATCAACATCCATATGCTAACTAAGGAAGTGCATCTCCTAACACAAACATATATATCATCATATCATAACAAGAGAAATATAAATATGAATATCATGTGACAATAAAATAATATTAAGAGTCTATGTACGAGTAAAAATAATCCAAAAAAATTAATGTAATATATATGTATCAAAATAATGTTTTATACATCATGAGCATATCTATACATCTCATAATACAAAAAAGAAGAGCTAAAAAATTAGATCTAATCATGGCCTTCTCTACGGGGACTCTTCTAGAAGATTTGACTCATACCTAAAGTTGGTGACGATGGTGGACATGGTAGTGGATGCCCCATGACTACCTGATGTGATGATGGTTATGCCATTGATCATTCTAACTTAGTAACATGTATAGACCTAGATGTTTGGCTAATCCACTAGGATCTTCTGTGCTCTTTATACAAAGGTTCTCTCCTCTCCATGGGGACTACCACCTCATATAACCATCACCAGTAAGCTATCTCATCCTTTGCACATAGGACATCATCATTAATGCATAAGGCATCATCCTTGAATAAAATAACATTGAATAAGACTCTAGCTGATCTTGGTCCACTCTTCATCCCATCTCTGTGAACCTCATCTTGTTCCTTTATGAGCCTCTTTATTTAGGATGCCAACCTTTCCCAATCCACCCAAGCAAAATATCAGTCACCAACCACTGTTAGTACCTCCATGTATCGTGTATCTAGCCAAATCTAAACCCCTATCAATTGAACCACTTACCCTCTCAGAGTAATAAATTTTGCATCTCTAGTTGTAATATGACCTTGTATCTTAGTAGTCTCTCCATGCATCATAGCCAACTACACTTGTAACATAAATATAGTGCTCTATAAACTTAAAATATCTAAGAAACATTAGTGATATCTCTCTATAGTCTCTTTATCAATTCTTAGTCCTTTAAAAACCTCCCTATACTGGAGAGCCCTGCCTCTCCTATACCTATACCTATGTTAGAGGGCCTTGCCTCTCTTGAACCTATACCTATCCATATATTAGAGGTCCCAACATATATTATATCTATCCTATGGCCCTCATATCCCCCTAGGGCATCCCCATATCAACATCCTATCTATATAGGTCAACCATCTCTATGTCTTCTAAAGGATCCTACTGTGCTTGAGCATGCACTACTTATAATGGAATAGTATGTGGTATCTCTGGCTATGCTTTCACCGAAGCCTATCATTATGCTAGGGCCTGACCCTAGTCTTTCCTTAGTCTCACCCATATATAATGAAAAATGGGCTATTGTGGTAGTGGCCTAGTCAATTGAATCAATCTAACCCCATCCCTTCATGCTACATAATCATCTATCATGCCCACATTAACAACCCCTCCTACATAATCCCATAATATGTGTAGAACCCTATTGTAATCCAAAACTACCTCATCCAAGGGAACTGATGGTCTTCATTCCCTAATTTTCATGCTCACATGTGAAAAATAGTGTGAACCCTTTAGGATATCTTACTACATGCCAAACTATCATTGGACTTGATCTAACCTGTACCACTCTATAACATAATCATGGCAATCTATAATATAGTAGGGGGTGATCATATAATCAATCATGAATAAATACTCAATCCAAGTCCACTACATTGCTATATTGGTAACCAAATAAAATCCCTATCCTCCATATCATCTATAGCTCATTGATACTAAGGTAAGTCCCCTAGATGACCCCATAAACCTAGCCTAGTTAAATACCATCCAAAATTCATTGGACCCTTTACCCGCTATGGTGTTTAGGCCCCACTAGCTACTGAATAAGTATGTGCTCCCAAGCCTAGAACTAGAGAAGTGTGTTGTGGCCTTTGTTGTGCCCTCCCCAATAGGTTATCATGTGTAGATATATGTATAACTAGGCCAATATGATTGACCCCCATGTAAATAGTGTCAACTGATCAAACATCTCCTAGATAACTCTGATCAATCCAAGGGGAAATAACTATCTACTCTTGTTAGGAATCATGAGGCTAATGAAAATAACCATCAATATCACTACCTCTATAAGAACTATCCTTGTTTTACTCCTACTCTATGATATAGAGGCCAAGCTAGGTCCTCTAATGCATCAATATCAATGCTATCATCTACAAACTCTAGTTTTGTAAACACACCCAATAAATCCTTTAGTATAACATATTGGCTTACCAATACCTAAGTGATATTGAGGCCTCACATCGGTACCCATAAGATATGATGTACATCCTTTGAAGTGATCATTGCCTTCTTGATCTATAAATGGAATGTCAAGGTCTTTGAATGTCACCTCTCTACTAATATTGACAAATATACCCTATCTATGTGAATCACTAGCAACCATGCCAGGTGATATAGCTCCAACACCTTCAAGACACCCATGAGCTCATCTATCTAGATCCCCTATTGTTAGAGAACCCATGATCATCATTCCCATGATGTGATAACTCTGACTCACTCCTACAAATTAAATATAGGGAACCATGTCAATTATTTTTCCTTTCAGTAGTCCAATCCACCTAAATTATTCTAATTTTGAGGCTTAAACTAATCATCTATGGGATTAATTCTTTATTCTTCTAATTTTGGTCATGGATTAATCTCTTATGGGACCCATCCTCCCTTCTTTTGGAAATCTCACCATTTTCTTGGTTATATCACCATTTTGTAGGGTGATTCCATCATTTAACATGGAAAAATCATCATTTGTAATGATCTCACTAAAATTCAGGGCATTCCCATCAATCCACTGGGTAAGCATGTTATTCTTAGTGATATCATCTTTTGACCAGGTGAAATTATTATTTGACTGGCAATTTATGACCAAATATGTGAATTCACTGATAAAGTGGCAAACTCACTATTATGACTCATGAACCCACCAAAAGAATGGTGAATTCACTATTCTTAATGGTGATCCCACTATTATCAAGGGTGACCTCACTAATTATAAAATTGGGCAATTGATGAGATCACCAAAGTTCCTACTTCTTACTTATAATAAATTCCATAAATGTAAAAAGTTAAATACTAAAGAAGGTACCTACCGATGGTCTATTCCCCAATGGTCTCTGATACTCTCTCACATGCTCTTCAAGGTGATGGTGGTGTAGGATATTAGAAATATTTCTCATCTCTCTGACGTGAAAATCTCAAAACTCTAAATTACTATATCCAAGGGTTGAAATGAACTATTTTTACCTAGGGTTCAAAATATAGTAAAAATTTCATTTTTTTCATCACCTATGCGTATAGTTACTCCATTTTATTTCTCTTGGGATATTATTTTATCCCTGTATATCCATTTTTCCTCTTTATTTCTAATAATTTATTTATTTTTCACACTCTTTTGTTGAAATTAACTTGACTATTATTTCTTCTAATCGATGGCCCACCTGTCAAATATTTCAATTTTTCATCATCCCCTCCAGGTGCATCATGGGTCTCCCAAATGATTTTTAGGGCATTTTTGTTATCCTATCTCTCCATGACTCATGTGAAATTTAGCAAAAAGTAGGAATGAATTTTTTTCTTCTAATTATAGTGACCTTTTTATTCTTTGAAAATATGTTACTTTGATTAAATGTATCACCACACCTTATCAAATAGGGGAAAAATGTATACATCTAATTCATATCACTATTATATTTAAATTGTCAATCAAAATGATATTTTGTGATAATGTACAATTTGAACCAAAATGACTAAAATGCTTTAAATCATTTGAACTTGTTAGGTACAAGTGATGATTTATGCTAATGTATCCATGAATGGGGAAATGCATTTTATGTGATCATTATCTTTTCTTAAATTATTTTGATTCAAATGGAGACCACACAAAATGACATCCTAAGCCATTGAATTCTTTTAATACAACAACACACATCACATGCATGTGTTATTTCACATCCATAATACCCTAAATTAGGTATTATCTTATACACAACTTACACCTTCTTCTATTTATACTCCAAATTACAACTTATTAAAATGACATTTATGACTAGGTTAAATAAACGTGCAGTAGATTTATAAAGAATTGCATAAAATTGATCAAAGTCACTTAGGAAAATTATTAAAAATTTTAAGCCTAAGTGGAGATTCCATGAAAGTTGTTGAATATCTATTTATTTGTAATTAATTATTCAATTTTGCATCATCCCATGACATCATCAATGGGGTGGCATCTATAGTCAATTAACAGGATATATATCAGGATTAAGCCCTCCTATGCCTCATTAATGCCCCATTCTTCCAAATATAAATGGGCATATTTATGGATTGTCCCTCCAAAATTAAATGAATGGTCATGGTCAATCCTAAACATTCTTGAAATGTTATAAACAAGAGAGCTAAGACCACCATTTTTAAGCTTTACTTGTGCACACTTATTATTATAAAATTGCTTTAGAGAAGCTTCATGTATTCACCTAATTGGCCCAAATCAAACAACCTAAGCCATTGGTGAACCAAGAGATTATGGAGGCTCATGCTATACCTCATTGATAGACTCAGAGCACCAAATCTAGGGAAAGTCACACTTCTTGACCACTTTTCAGGGAGAATAACTACTTGGAAGGTATAACATCATCTTAATTTCATAATTCATTATTTTAATTCATTAGCACTATGCCTTGAGGGAGTAGGCTTGATAATTTAGTTCTTTATGATTGTTTTAGATATTTTTTGACTAACGCATGATCTAACCTTGTCTCATAATCTTATTCTACAAAGGGATCTCAATTAAATTCTCAATGTCATAACCAAGAGAGTTAATAAAGGAAACACTACATGTATTCATTTTGGAATTCCTTTTAACTATAATTTTTATAATTTCCTAGCATCTTTGTTAGGACTAATGATGAGAGGTTAAATGATTGATATTGAATATATGTTAGTCACATTAGAAATGTCATTTGTTTTTTTTAATTTTCTTATGAATGTATTTAAGAACTTCTTTCTTAGATTCCTCTTATTTAGGCAAGTCTTATTTAGGTAACTATTTTATGAAAAAAATTAAGATAGATCTACAACTTATCCTACTTATTAAATCTAAGATTAGATAAATTAATCAAGTAACATCTATTTCAATACTTTTTATATCAGGGGCAAGACCAAATTGGATCCACTAAACCTAAGTAAAGGAGCACTTATTACACAATACTAAAGAAGAAGTTTCTAAATCCTCTAGAAAAAATACTATGCAATATCCTTAACTTAGTATGAATACATGAACTAAATCTAATCTAGTGTTATCAAAGCATACAACACAAATGGGGATGCTAAAACAAGTTAAAAAATCAAGGGATCATGGTAGGTAAATGGAGACCTAGATCACCTAAGGTGGAAGATGGAAAGAAAATATAACTCTATAGTTATAACAAGTTTAACTATATAGGTAATCTAAGCAAGGATTTAAAAATTCCAAACCTATTACCTTGTGAAATATGTATCTATCAAATTAACTAGTAAAATTTAGATATACTTACCTTTGATTGAATTTGTCAAGTCACTATATCCCCTTGGACAATGGTAGTTTGTAAGAGATTGTCATAGATTTACAAGGATCACACTATAAAAATAATATTTAGGCTAAAATACTCCTACTTTTCATCCAAGACTTACCATAGGACAAGTTATCTTCCCTTTAAGGCAAACCCTAAGCAATGGCTCCTTCAAATTTAGATCTAACAAAATTATGAGTTGTAATAATGTGAAAATGAATGTTCTTTTCTATTAGATCGAAATGAAGGTTATATATATAGAAATGGATAGGTCATATCCCTTTTGAAATTTCATCAACAAATTTTCCCAACATGACCCAATTTTAATAAAAGGTTGACTACCTCTTAAAGTAGGTTGGATAGGCTAACTCAGCTCTAGAATGTCCACTTTAACTTTCATAATAGGGTCAACCAGATTTAATTAGTAGGAAAAGTGGGTGTTTTCTTAGTTAAGGGATATTTTAAAGGATAATTAGTTAAGGAAATGCATAAATAGGTTTGTTTGCTTGGGGAGTTGGATAAGTGGGATTTTTAGTGAGTTTATGTAATGATAGTGGGTTTAGGTGTGGTATAATTAACTAGAAATATTATGGGGCACCAATGGTCTTCCCACCCCTTTCTTGATCCACCCTTTAAGATGTCAAATTAGAGAGATAAAAAATTGACAAGTTCCTACAAGAGAGAAAGCGTTATTAAATGATAAAGTTTTAAAATAATATGTGTATACATATGCCCTAATCAAAGATAATCACTTTTACCAATAGTGTAATATGGGATGGTTCTTTAATAAATAACATAGAAACAAAAAAACTAAGATAATTTAAATTAATTATGGAAATAAATTCTAAAATTAAATGAAAATAATCGAAAGTACCATATACATACCTTGACTTACCTTTATGTTGAATGACTACATGCAAATATCATAGTATTGATTGTGGAGGGTGAAATACCTACATTTGATAAACCCTAGCGACACAAGAATAAAAATATAAACAATGAGTTTGTACATAGGATGGTCAAAGTATAAATGGAAAACTCTCAAAACTGATTAAATTGCATAGAAAATTGTCAAGCCGATATTTTTAAGGCTAGATTTGAACCAAAAGACCAAGCATATAATGACAAAATGATGACATATGAATGTAAATCATACTAAATCATGTGAACAATCATGAAAAACATCATAAATAATTTAAATATCAATGTGGTCAAATAAATATATTAAATGAATGTGACCTCATGTAAGATAAGCATATCAAATGAGCCATGAAGAAAACATAAATGACACAAAATGAAACATAAGTCAAAATATAAAACAAGAATGTCGAGAAAAACATAAATAAAAACATGTAAGCATGTAGAATGAAAATATAAATCAAAATGTAAGACAATCATGTCAATTCAAACATAAATAAAAACATGTATAATATCTTATGTAAGATAAGTGAAGTCCACAAAAATCCAACAAGAACATAATGGATAGATGGAAAATAAAATGATCTACAGAATTGATACTAAAAATTAGTGTTATTTTTAATATACAATGTAATAAATCATAAGAACCTAATGACATGAATAGTATGACAGTGATATGGTGTGAAAATTAGATGGTTAATGGATGTTTGTGAGAAAAACCTAGTCCTATATGAGGTATTACAATGTAACTCATAAACTATGAGTCAAAAGGCATAAGAAGGGAATATGTGACCAAGGGTTTGATCATATAAAATCAATATCCATCAAGGGGAATATCAGGGAAATATGATGTAAAAAAGTAATGTGAGGTGCCACATGGGTGATGTGATCATATTTATTAGGAATGAGACATATTAGGCAAGTGAGCAAGGCTATATAAACTATCAACATAAAGGACATAAGATACTTTGACTAATGAAGAAAAAGCTTGAGATAATAATTGAAATACATAGATAATCCTATGAAGGTTATATTCATGCAAATTAAAGTGGATTTTACCTTCCCACAATGTGTTCCTTATTCTTCAGAACCCCTTATAAAATCATCGGTCTACTGTGAATATTGGGTACTTGTGTGATAAATTATGTGGAACTATAAGTATATGATATAATGAGACCTCCTACGCCATTCCACTATCCTAACACACCCCAATATACCATGTACATATCATGAGGCTAATTATGGAGTTTGAGCTTCAACTAGAATATGTGTCAAAGAGGAACCATGTCTTTTGGTGTGTTTTGACTTTTAAGTTTTTATTTGCCTTTTGATCATTTTATTTTATTTATTTTATGATTTATATTTTAACTCTTTTGGATTTTTATATTCCTCCTCCATGTATATTTTAATAACCAATCATGAGTGAAATAGGTGATGAACATAAGAGAGCTTACATTTGGCCACATGAGAGAAGGATATAAATACCATGGTGTTTAAATACTTTTAGACTTGCCCATAAGTGTGCAATCTCAAAACTGACCTATGTGTGCCTCAATTAAAAATAAATAAGGGAAATATGGGGATCTTGAGAAATGTGTCCATTTAATAATTGATACAATGATGAATATGTTCATATATGATCATTAGGATATAAAATAGTGCTATGAAAGGAATGAGGCTATGTTTATGATAGTCATGTCACTAAGGAATCTATACTAACCTAGAAGGGATCTATCAAAAGAACTAATGAAATTAGTACTCATTTTAAAAGAGGGTGGAATAAAATAAGGACCAAATAATCATAAAGATACTAGAGGAAAAACTGACATAAATGTGATAAAATTAAAATTAATAAAAAACCCAAAGGTGTTGCCTAGGAAACACAAGGGAAGCAAATGCTGAATGTAATGTGATATAAAATCAAAGAACCAAAAAGGAAACAATGGTGTAAGTAAATTAAAATAAAACCAAGGAACCCAAAGGAAACAATAGGGTAAGTTAAATGGAATAAAACCAAAGATTCACAAAGGAAACAATGGTGTAAGTAAAACAAAACTAAATGAAATAAAACACACAAAAACAAATAAACATATGAGAAAAATATATGTTAACATCTATATCAATTATGGTCATGTGAAATATGAGTCTCTTAAGGTTTTTTGAAGTTGAATTTGATTATTTTTATGCAATGTAAAAGAAGAACGGGCATCATAGGATTTCCCAATAGGTAATTTAATGTATGGATGGGCATTTAAAGATTCCCCAAAGTCTAAAGTGACATGTGGATGGGCATCAAAACATGTCCCAAAGTGTGATATGGAGTGAGGTGAAGTGGAACTATTAGAATAAACTACATTGGGATGGTAGGTGTAGTTTGAGATAGATAAATGTGTTGATATGCTAGATTTTAAGTATTTTTAAATTGACATAATATTTTTAGGAGAGATATGAAGAGGTCTATAGGCCAAATGAGGACCATTTATGATTCACTTTAGAGTAGGCATTTGAACCAAGTGCTCCTTGGGTTTATGTGATCGAAGAGATATAATTTTGACATGTGAAACTACTAACTTAATTTTTTCATGTTAGATATTATTTCCTTATTTCTGCTTACAAACCCTTAAGCCCCTTCTTATAGTTATCCTAAAATCCCTCAACTAGCCTACAATTGTATATGTGAGCCTAGTGGGCCCCTCAACTTTAATCCCTGAACTAAATGATTGAATAATAAAATGTTAGGTTGTGGAGCTAAAAGCTTCAACTATGCAGACATGGAGGAGGTTGCTGAGTTCCAATAATACCGACGTCGGTAGTGTAACTGACATCGATCATCTACAGTGTAGAAGGGCAACCAACATTGGCAGGAGGTCAGTCGACATCGATCATCTCCAGGCAGATAGGGACCGACGTCGGTCGCCTGTGCGGTTCCAGAACTGTTTGTTGCACGAACAGTTAGTTCATTAAACTGTGTGTTACATGTAAAAGGCTATTTTTGGTCTTGAGTTGCGAGTCTAATTATTGTAAATTAGAAGTCTAAGTTATTGTTTAAGTGTGGGATCTATTTATAGACCCATTGGCATGTATTGTAAAGTGTGCTAAATAGCGAGTGTGCTAGTTAGAGTTGAGCAAGTGTAGCTCCTTCTAGTTCCACAAATGAGCAAATAGAGGAAGGCAAGGAAGATCCTTCCAATTGTAAGAATAGGGTGATCTACAGGTTGTTGTAAGATTAAGGAGAAGTTCTACATGTGTAAGTAAGATCATTTGAGTTGCAGGTTATTGCAAGCTTATGGGAGATCTACTTGAAGTACTTTGAGTACTTGTGTACTGGCAGGGTTATTACTGACTGGTTGGAGGTGAACACCAATTCTGTGTGTGAGTTGTGTGGGTAGGAGAGTGAACTCTTGATTAAGAATTACTGGGAGCCCTTGAGGTGTGGGAAGCCTCTGAGAGGTGGAAGAAGAAGTGGCATCTTCTTTATTATATTTTCTTTTTGGATGAGTATTAATACAGTTTGTGTTGTCTCTCATATTCTATGTCATTTTTGAATTCTAGTTACTTATTACTTCTGGTTAATTCCGCATGTTTAGTTGCTAATACAAGGTAATCATATTGTGCTCTTATTGAGGAGAAAGATCTTGACAAGTGGGATCAGAGCTGTTTGTTGTTCTTGCTTCCCCAGCAAATGGTATCAGAGCTTTTGGTTGGGTTACTAACATTTGTTTTAGATCTGGTTAGTGTGTGTTGATTACAGGTTACTCACAAGGGTTTCTATTTGAGTGGGAGTATATCAATGGTAGAAGAAAGTAAGCTATGAATGGAGAAGTTTAATGGCAAGAACTATCAACTATGGAGGATGCAAATTGAAGATTATTTGTATCAAAAATATTTGTACTTACCGTTGGGTGGGGTTGCATGCAAGTCCATGGATATGAAGGATGAAGAATGGGAGGTTCTTGATCGAAAGGCTCTGGGATCTATAAGGTTGAGCCTTGCATCATCTATGATTTCCAACTTATCTTAGGCTAAGACAACAGTAGAGTTGATGGAATCTTTGGCAAATTTATATGAAAAACCCTCAGCTTCGAATAAGGTATTTCTTATGAAGCAATTATTTAATTTACAAATGTTGGAAGGTGGATCTGTTCATAGTCATCTTAGTGATTTCCATGGTTTGGTAAACTAGTTAAGTTCAGTCAATATTGTTTTTGATGATGAAATTAAGGCTCTCTTAATCTTATGCTCATTACCTGAAAGTTGGGAGAGTTTGGTAATGGCAGTTAGTAATACTGTGTCTACTTCAAAAATCTTAAAAGTGGATGATGTTGTGAGTGTATTCTTGAATGAAGAAATTCACAGGAAAAGCATAGGTGAATCATCAAGAAATGCTTTGAGTGTGGAAAGCAGGGGAAGGCAAAGAGAGAAGATCGAGCATGGGAGATCAAGGTCTAAGATAGGCAGGAGATCCAAGTCCAGGTATGGTAGAATAACCTGCTAGAAATGTGGAAAGCAAGGGCACTTAAAGAGAGATTGTTGGGTGAATGATGATCAACATGAAGGACATGAAGAAGCAGATGTTGCACAGGATGCTCTGGTATGTTCTTTGGATAAAGTAGAATCTTAGGTTTTAGATTTTGGTGCCTCTTTTCATGCATCCCCAAATAGGGATTTTTTTCATGAGTATGTCCAGGAAGACTTTGGAGAAATTTATTTAGGGGATGGTAAGCCTTGTCAAATGGTTGGTAAAGGGAAATTGAAGCTGAAATTGTAGACAAGGAACACATGGGTGTTGAAGGAGGTCATGCATATCCCGATCTTGAAGTAGAATTTGATTTCTATTGGAAAGTTGGGTGATGAGGGTTGCACAGTAACTCTCACAGTGGACTATTGGAAGGTTACCAAGGGTGCACTTGTTGTAGTAAGAGGTAAGAAAGTAGGTACACTTTATCTACTTGCTTGTATTACTAATTCTTATTTTGTTGCAAAGACGTGGCTTTGTAGGCTTGGTCACATGAGCAAGAAGGAGATGCATGTTCTTAAGAAGAAGTCAGATGTCTTTGACAGACTTAAGAACTGGAAAGCCTTGGTGTTTCTAAAGGAGATGATTGACAGAGATCAGTGGAGAAGGTTGGACATCTCTGAGTAGGGTGGTCTGGATAGGGTTTTGATCCATGGAGAGCTCACAGGTAAAAATTCATCACTCACAGGCGAACACAGTTACCGACGTTGGTCAGGGGGAATCAGTGTCGAATAGATAGGTGCCAATGTTGGTCATGTGCAGACCAAAGCCAGTGGTGTCAGGTAGGGTGGCTACCGGCATCGATTAGAGAACTGACATTGGTGACCAGGTAAGACTGATGTTGGTTAGAAAACTGGTGTCGATAGAAAGGACAGTCACATGGAACCGATGTCGATCAGATGCAGATTGTGTGGTGACCGAGGTCGGTCACTGAGATGGATTTTGGGTGGATAGCAAGCTATCAAGGAGTCTCAAATGCCCATATGGAGGACTGAAAGGGTAAGTAAGCCTCAAATTCATTGTCCCTCTTCTTTATACTCGTTGCTCACTATAGAGCAGGAAGGATCTAGGAAACAGTGGGAGCATGGCATGCATATGATGCAAAACCAAATGGGAGATTTGGTAGGGTTGTTAGGCAGGATAAAAGCACTAAGAGATGAATGGATTCCTTATTTAAAGAATAGAGAGAATGGACACGTGAGATGAAAGGCCAGGTCATATGGTCTTGAGGAAGCTCCAGGATAGTGGTACAGGTTTGACAAGTGGATGACAAAGCATGGTTTTAGTCAATGTCATTGTAACTACTATTTTTTCTTTACCAGGTGGATGATGAGTCGTGACATTATCCTGTTATTGTATGTTGTGTGTTTGCTTGATGTAGGGTTACACATGCAAGGTTTTGTTGAACTAAAGGTAAAGTTAGTTCAGTGGTGTGTCATGAAGAATTTGGAGGAGCGAAATTCTTTGGCATAAGTGTGTTCTAGAGACATGGAAGATCATAGGTTGATTTTGTCTCCAGATGATTGTGTGAAGCTGGTTAGCACACTGATGGGTTGGACAGTTCTATGAACAGTGTCATGATTCACATAATGAGGTTAAGTGCATGGTATGTATTAGACCTGAGTTTGCCCAAGCAGTGGGTGTTGTCAAAAAGTTTGGAGCCAATCTAGGAAAGAAGCACTAGAGGGCAGTTCAGTGGATTCTTAGGTATCTAAGAGGGACCAGCAGTAGGTGCACATGCTATGCAGGGTCAAGTTATTTTTCTACATGGGTTTGTAGATGCAGATGTGGCAGGTGATTTGGATGACAGGAGGTGCACCACAAGATTTGTGGTGGTTGGTCTTCAAGAGTGATCTTAAAGAGGGATACAAAGCCAAGGGAATAAACTAGATGATGTATAGGTATAGGTATAGGTATAGTTGTAGCTATTTATCTCCAAGTGGGAGATTGTTAGGTTGTGGAGCTAAAAGCTTCAACTATGCAGACATGGAGGAGGTTGATGAGTTCCAATAATACTGGCATCGACAGTTTAACCGACATCAATCATCTACAGTGCAGAAGGGCAACTGGCATCGATAGGAGGTTGGCCGACATCGGTCATCTCCAGGCAGACATGGACCGATGTCAGTCGCCTATGCAGTTCCAAAATTGTTCGTTGCACGAACAGTTAGTTCATTGAATCGAGTGTTTGCATGTAAAAGGCTATTTTTGGTCTTGAGTTGTGAGTCTAATTATTGTAAATTAGAAGTCTAAGTTATTTTTTGAGTTTGGGATCTATTTATAGACCCATTGGCATGTATTGTAAAGTGTGCTAGATAGCGAGTGTGCTAGTTAGAGTTGAGCAAGTGTGGCTGCTTCTAGTTCCACAGATGAGCAAATAGAGGAAGGCAAGGAAGATCCTTCCAATTGTAAGAATAGGGTGATCTGCAAGTTGTTGTAAGATCAAGGAGAAGTTCTATATGTGTAAGTAAGATCATTTGAGTTGCAGGTTGTTGCAAGCTTATGGGAGATCTACTTGAAGTACTTTGAGTACTTGTGTACTGGCAGGGTTATTACTGACTACTTGGAGGTAAACACCAATTCTGTGTGTGAGTTGTGTGTTGGGACCATTTTTAGTAGGAGAGTGAACTCTTGATTGAGAATTACTGGGAGCCCTTGAGGTGTGGGAAGCCTCTGAGAGGTGGAAGAAGAAGTGGCATCTTCTTTATTGTATTTTCTTTCTGGATGAGTATTAATACAGTTTGTGTTGTCTCTCATATTATGTGTCATTTGTGAATTCTAGTTACTTATTACTTCTAGTTAATTCCACATGTTTAGTTGCTAATACAAGGTAATCATATTGTGCTCTTATTGAGGAGCAAGATCCTGACAAGTGGGATCAGAGCTGTTTGTTGTTCTTGATTCCCTAAAATCCCTCAACTAGCCTACAATTGTATATGTGAGCCTTGTGGGCCCCTCAACTTTAATCCCTGAACTAAATGATTGAATAACAAAACATGTTTTTAATAAACCACTAGATATAATAATATAAAATGGGTCCCTAATAAAATTTGGCCATTCACAAAGCTCAGTTCTCACATAAGGTCACAAGTCAATTATACTATAGAGGATTATTCAGTAATTGTGTTCAACAAACAAGTCTATCATTCAATAGACATAGTGCACAAATCACAATCAATAATATTGATGTAACATGCCACTCAATAAGGTGGTCTTGAAAAATGTTTATTCTAGTGAACACCCAACAAGAAAAGGTGTTATTCTACTATGATCAATACATAAACTAACAATCATAATTTTTCTATACACCAAACAATAATGTCAACAATCTTTAAAATTTAGATTGAAGATAAATGCCCTTATTTTATTATCATAATAATGATCCTTAAAATTTAGTTTTAACCTAAATCGATGTTTTTTGAGATAAAAAACCTAACCTATCCTAATACCCAAGACTTGATGCCCCCTCAACTAGGCAACCTACATATCCACTACTCAGAATCAAGGTTAGATGTAGTTATCTAGTTGTATGAATGAATTATTTCCTCTATGAGGCATAATTTTCAAATGGATTAGATCAATATTAAAATTCAAGAGATAAAACTATCTTTATTATAATGAGATTATATAATATCTAAAAATGCAAACCTAGAACAATAATCAATTTCATAGTTACCCCCATGGGTAAAATTATGGCCACTAACTGGACCACCCACCTAGTTATTTCTTATCATAGTTAATAAGATACATATTTAGTCACATATTTATGTCTTGATTAGATTATTTAAATTTAATTAAATTTATACCAGCTCTATTTCAATACATACTAAACTTTATGGATAAATTTTTTCTTTCTTATGCTTAATACAGTACAATCAAAATAAAATACCTTTATGGTAAAAAATTTAAACTAGTGAATCAAATGCATTTGATAATATAGCACAAGTGTGTATTAATAATTATTCCATTTTATTCATGGAATTAAACATTAAACCATTTTACAAAATTTAACGACAACTCTATTTATCATTTAAACATAATTTATAGGTTGATGAAACACGTTCAAAACCATAATTACATTTATTCAAAAAATTATTTTTTGATAGTTGGGTTTCATTTTTTAAGATAAGGAATTTTAGTCATTAAAATTTAACCATTCATGCCCTAGATGTCCACTTGAGGTCACTTTACCCTTAGTATAACACTGGACCCATCTTAGGGGCCCTTTTGATCCACTTTTAGTCACATGGTAGTCACAAATAACACCTAGGCCTATAGAACACCACATGAGACCCATAATGTCACAATTACTTAGTGATTTATGTCCATACACCCTAAAAAAATTAATTTACATCTCTATAATAGGATTAGGGTTGGATTAGACTTATTCTTAGGTCGCCCTCCCAAAGTCATTTTTATCATAACACTATATAAACATTATTCTCACACTCTTACACCCTAGGTGGACATTATCATAAAGAAGCACACAAAAGAGCCAATTCAAATTGAGAGAAAGCTCCAAATTCTTCAAATATTTATTGACTCATCCCATACATTCAATAATCTAACCCTAGTGAAGATATTCATATCTCAAGTGGCTTCTAGGGTATTCTCTCATGCATTCACACTCAAGCATTCTAACATTCACTTGCACTTTGCACCAAAACTTATATTCGGAGAACTACATCAGACTTGATCCCATTTCATGTTATTTATATGTAGGAAAATCTAAACATAGTGGGGTGTTGAGGATATCTAGCCTACACCACTAACTCCTTCTCATGGTATTCATTCAAGCTCTTGCAAGCATGAAACCTAGGGTTTTTAGAGTAAAATAAATATATAGAAAAAAGTATTAATTGCACATACCTAAAATTTGGACCAAATATAGAATAAGACTTTATCTAAAAAACCCATAAATTATTCAATAAGATGAAATTATAGACAAAGGAGGACACTAGAACCATTGATGCTACTATCCAAGAAGGGTTTTGACACTTGAATCATGTGTGTGATAATCAGATCAACTCTTATCCTAGTTTACAACCTAAAAATATTTCATCTCAATAAATTTCTAGCTAATTTACATAATTTATTTCTATTTTTATAAAGTTTTAACTAGGTCAATTATATTAAAAATTAGTTGCTATATTTATTTTACCTTGATTTAATGTACTCAGACCCTTTAACAATATAGGGCTCACACTCAATAAGCCCTAAAAAGTTAAATCATTTTGTGAATCTAAATTAATTTGAATACTACCTAAACCCTATCCATATATGATATTAGGGTTTATACCCTTATTTTTCATATTTCCCTTGGTCGTGTTATGACTTTGAGACCTCATATGTTCTACCCTAGTAGCCCTCTTCCAAGTTGCATTAAAATTTTTCATGGATAAAGAAGATTCTCCTTCTCCTCCTCATCTTCACTAGGGTGATAACTAATTTCCCTCTAAACAATTCCATGTTATCACTCCTCTAAGAGGTGAGGTACCCTATAATACTATTTCAAATGTTTATATTCAGTCTATCCATGCCTCCACCTCTTCTCTATAGGGTGTGTGCCTACATGTTCAATCAAAAGCAATTAGGGTCTATACTTGTCAAACTCTAAGGGATGAAATTATTAGTATAAGCAAGCTCATTTTATAATTATAGAATCAAAATCAGCTATTACATGAAAAGATTAGAGTATTATAAAATCATATTATAAGACAAAATCCTCTAGGGCACACTATTGCCGATCATGTACATGCACCTTCACCTAGTCAATTTGTGGCAAGCAATGTTATATATAAAAACTAAGAATAAAAATAAAGTGCATCTAAAACTAGTGATTTGAATATTATTCAAAGATAAAATAGAAGTTCAAGTGATATTTTAAGGCAAATGATTAAATATAAGTTGATCAACCTCATCCTCTACATCTAGTGAAGAGATCAAGATATTATTGTGCATATCATAGAATGCATGGTCATAAAAAAAATTCATGTTTGGCATTGAAAAAATATATAAAATAGATAATTTTTAATGTAGACCCTATGTAATAAAAATCAATTAAGCAATCCATAGTGATACATGAACATATTCAAAAAAGGTCCAATTTATAAATAATACAAAATTGGTTTCCAAAACATAACTCAAAACAACAAAAAGTTCACAAAGCACATTTAGAGAAAGAAATAGTAAAGAAATCATAGGTAAAGAAAGTAAATTAGGCTCAAATTTGAAATTAGTATGGGTTTGGTGAAAAATATCTACAATAGTTTGATTATCAAGGTCAAGGGTTAGGCAAACATGTCCAAGGAATCTCTACTCCTATTTCGAAAGTTGATAATGTTGGTCAACAAGGTTTGGGATCTATGAAATATTCTAAATAAAATCATTCATAGATATAATTTATCAAGGCAAAATATATAGATACAAAGGTAATGCTACAAAAAGAGCAAGAACTTAAGTTGCACACTTAGAATCAGGTTAAGAAAATAATCATTTTCAAAAGAGGGTTTCTAACAATAGATTCTTCAAAAAAAGAAATTCATACAAAATATACACTTAAAAGGTCAATGTAAAGGGGGAAAATACAAGCCCTCCATCATATAATAATTATTTCACTATCTCAAATTATATAGATGGAAATCAATGCACATATGTTGTGATTATGGATTATCAACCAATCAATTTTTGTTCACTATCATTTCTTATCTCTCTTGGAAAGGACTCTACACATCTAGATATAACACATGATTCTATCAAATTCTTGGGGTCACTTAAATTAAAAGTTTAATATGCCTCAAAGGAATTTTCTCTCACTTTTAATGTTATTGTAAATTCAATTAATTAGAATGTTGTCTTTGGAAGGTCATGGTTAACAATAATAGGAACAACATTTAACAGAAATAGATATGTCTTATCCTTTTCACATGTGAGTGAAATGTTTAAATCTTATAGAGAGGATAAAATTTATTCCCAACAAGAGCCATAAATGTAAGATATGCTTACAATAGGCACATTTTCAAAGGGCATAATCATAGAAAATATTTCAATGCATAATTTAGATAGGTTAATTCCATAGTAGGAGGCAATTTGCTATACTCATCCAAATACAATAGAAGTCAATAGTAGCATTCCATTGGTTCAAAATCAATGTGATAATGATGAGTTAAACAATCTAGGTCATTATTGTTTCCAAGATACTGACAATGAACAATACTCAAATTCACACTACAACTCAATTCAATCACAACATATCCATCACACTTCACGAGAGGTTACCATTCCTGATTTTGACACAAACCACATTGACAGTGGGTCTCTTGTGAGATTTATCAGTTATTAGTATCTCTTATCTTACCTTGGTCCTTGTATATAGTTTCATTTTCATGTTGCTTATACATATATTATATCAAAAAAAATAAAAACACAAAAACATTCAAATATTTACTTAAAAAATATAAATTATATATTATATGCATTTTCATGTTTACATTTCCTATACTTAGTTACTACATGTGCTAGCTATCTTAGTATATTTAGTTTTATCACACACACATGATTCACTTATTCTTTTTAAGTTTTCACAAATACTTACATGACCCAAGTCCATTATGCAAATCCATATTTATTACTACCTACCCAATGGGGGCATATACACAAATACATGTATTCCTCATTTTATACATTCTCCCATTTAAGGGCATCCTATACATATTTATAATTTCCAAGTTACATATTTATAAACTCTATATCACATATTCAACATTGTTATATCTTATATTTATCATCCTAAACTATCAACTTTATTACAAACTACTACTAATCTAGACTCATATTATGTACATATTTATTCATAGACAAATTTGTACCATATGCTCATGCATACTTTCATTTCTATCTTTACTAGTTTATACTTGATTGTATCTCTGATTCTACATCTATTCAAGGGTATTTGCATATTCCATTGTACTCCTATAGATCTACACCACTTCCTTTCATTTTATGTATGATTTGGACATGTGCTCATGTCCTTGTGTGTGCCTTCTTGATTGTGTATGTAGACATTTGAACATGCCCTCATGTCCTTGTGTGTGCCTTCTTGATTGTGTATGTAGACATTTGAACATGTCCTTCCATGTGGATCTACACCAACTTGCTTGCTATTTGTATATGTGGACATTTGAACATGTCCATATATGTCTTGCTTTCTTAGATTTACTGACATGTGCCCATGTCCCTTATATTGTTTCCCTTTGGCTTACTTTGCATGCCTCATGTGTTTTTTATGTATTATTTTATGTATGAATCATGGCCATGACACTTGTATTTCTTTTTTCACACTCTAGTTTTAGATGCCATGAAGGACTTCATGCATTTCCCCTTTCATCCTTGGGTGCCTTAATGGACATCATGCCCCACCCCTAGGTAGTTACTCACTCCACTACTTAGGTTTATTGTTCATACACATGCTTACATTTTTATATCTATCTTGATAGCCTTGTGAATTCTATATATAACATATGTCATACATCACCAACTTATGCTCAATTTATTTTACAATTTGATGTCAGGTACACACATTATATTGGTTTATTACAAAAATATCATATATGCTCTAGATAACACACATATTGAATAGGTTCAACAACTCCCCTCAAAAGAGGGGAATTCATAGAGGTTTATCATAGAGATTAGGCTATTTAAATGCACTTATAGTATAATTTTTAGCACACAAGCACATAATATAGAAATTAGTTTTAGAAAAACACAGTGGAAAATAATCACAAAGAGACTAGTTTCAGTTACACAAAGATCAGTATAGTTGGACACTAGCACCCAAAGTGGGACACTACTACCAGCAACACTATTATCCATATATGACACTACTATTTGTTAGCCTTATTTTTAGGAAATTCTATATTGGATATAAAAGTATAGAAGGTATAGTTTAGGTTTTCACATGTTTAGTTATAAATTACTAGTTTTTGCATAGTATAACATAGATTCATACCATTTTGCTCTAACTAGGGGCATCATGCATGACATGATCATTCCCATTTTAGTTTTAGATACTTAGATACATATGATCATAACTCAATCTAAAATATATATGTTTAGATATCAGATTTGGGGGCATGTGCACAACACATTATTTTTGTATTCTCACTTTTACACTAGTTGATAAGAAGGAATCATGAACTCCATGTCATTATCTACACTGTACACACTAGAAACCATGTTAAAATTATGTACTATATTGATGCCTTACTCTAGCTGTAGTGGTTGGTATTACCCCATAGTCCCTGAGCTACATACTTGAGTGCTTGAGAGGCCCCTAGGCTAATTTTCATTCCATAGTTCCTAAGTGGAAAAAAATCCATTACCTATAGTTTTAGTTACAATCATACATTTTTAGTTACATTTAAAAATTATAGTTATATATGCATATACTACACATGGTTAGGAAATGATGGAGTCATAGTCTACTTGAGTTCTTGAAACACCTACATAAGAGGGTTGGACTAGCCATCAGTCTAATCTAAGTTATTCATAGGTCATGATCCACTGAACATGGGTGGGTAATGATGGAATCAAAACTAGATTGAGTTATTGATCTACTCACACATGGGGATTGAGCAAGCCATCAATGCAGTCTAATTTATTTATTGATTTGATCACTATCTATATGCACACACACAATGTCACCAAGTTTTGGCATTAGTTTATGAGCCCAGTGAGGTGTATTTATTCATTTTCTCTCTCTCTCTCTCTCTCTCTCTCATTTATTTACTCAATTTTATATTTATTTTTTATATTCCTTAAGTACTAATTCATCCATGTTTCATTTTTAGGATACACAATGGAGCATGCTTCACATACTTAGACCTAGATTCAAGGGCTTCACCTATTAGGTAAGCCTAGGTATGCTTCTCTTTCCCTTATTGTAGTCATTTCATTTAATTGAATTTATAGAATAAATGGGGGGGGGTAAATGCAGTCATTAAAATTAATCATTCATGCCTTGGATGTCCACTTTAATTCATTTTACCCTTAGAATAACACTTTACCCATATTAGGGAGCCTTTTGATCCACTTTTAGTCACATGGTAGTCACAAATAACACCCAAGCTAGAGCACCACATGAGACCCATAATGGAACAATTCCTTAGTGATTGAGGTCTTTACACCCTCCAAAAATTAATTTACATCTCCCTAAGAGGATTAGGGTCAGCCTAAACCTATTCTTAAGTCACCCTCCCAAATCATTTTTACTAGAACACTATATAAACACTACTCTCACACATGTATACCCTAGGTGGACATTATCAAAAATACAAACACAAAATTATCACTTCACATTGAGGGAAATCTCTCAATTCTTCTAATATTGTATTAAATCAAGCCATACATTCAATAATCTATCCCTAGCATAGATATTTATATCTCAAGTGGCTTCTAGGGCATCCTCTCATGCATTCACACTCATACATTCTAGCATTCACTTGCACTTTGCACGTGCACTTAGATTAGGATAACTACATAATTATTGATCCCCTATTAAGGTATTGGTATGTATTAAACTCTAAAAAAATAGGTTGTCAAGGATTTTTATTCTCATGGTGTTCATTCAAGCCCTTGCAAACATGAAAACCTAGGGTTTTTAGAGTAAAATAGAGCTACAAAAAAATGTATTGATCACATAGACCTAAAATTTGGACCAAATATAGAACATGACCTCATGTACAAAACCCAAACATTTTTTATGAAGAGGACATTATCATGAAAGGACACTATCACCATTGACACTATTATCCAATCAAGGTGATACTATCCAAAAAGGGTTTTGACATTTGGATTCTATCCATGACACTCAGATCAACTCATGTCCCATTTTATATATTCCATATCTTCTATCTTAGTAAATTTATAGTGAATTAATTGTTTGAATAGTTCATTACCATTTTTATAAAGGTCAAACTAGGTCAATTATTTTACAAATCAATGGCTATTTTTTTTTCATATTTTTACCCTAATTTATTGTAATCAGACCCTTTAAGAACATAGGGATTACACTCCATAAAAGCATAAAAGTTAATTTAGGAATATATGGTTATATCTCAAGGAAAGAAAACATGAGATAATGTCCAAAATTTTCCTAGCATTTTGTATTAGTTTTTACAACTAGAAAATTGCATTCAAAACTACTTGTGAAACTGGTTTTAGAATATACCAAATTTTGATAGTAAAAATCAATAATAAATTTATTTGATTAATGAACTTGAAATTTTAAGCCATTTAAATTTTTTTTCAATTCTCATATTACTTATAATTCATTTTTGGATTTTTATTTTATACTGGTTCCAAACAAACTTATGGAGCTTTGAAAAACACTAAAGGAAACTACTTGTGAAATAGTTTTAAAATATGTTTAATTGTAAATTCCATTATTGGTAATAAAATTAATTGATCATGAATATGGTACTTCCAATCCATTTATAAGGTATATCATTCTTAGGCTTGATAAATTTATATAATAGGTATTTATTTTATTCAAAATTAGGGCTACTTTCATTAGCCTAATTAAAAGTAAAATAATACTATTTACTAATTTGCAATGAGACTAGAACACTTTTTACAATAATTATGTAACTTATTGCCTAGGAAGGAGAATTTTTTTGACCCATGTACCAATACTTATACTAAGGCCATTCAAATGTCTTAATATGATAAGTTGACTAGAGCATTTCAACCTGTAAATTTACCAAGAGTATGCATTTTTATAAATCAAATAGAATGTTTCCACTTATGAGTCTATCAAGATCATTCATAAATTGGTCTACTAAGAAGCAACATAGTCTATCCTATATCTAAATTAGATCATTTTATGTTTAATAAATAAAGTTCCATGAACTTGCTAGCTAAATAAGGTTCTCAAAGCTAACTAATTTCTATGGGAAGCAATAACAAAAATAAAAAGTGTAATAAAAACAAATTATGGATATACCTATGATTTAAAATCCCTAACCTGATAACTGAGGTAGTTATCAACACATTATTTTAAACAAATTTAACTGC